>LUCH01001484.1:0-113713 GCA_013368495.1 Paragonimus heterotremus
GGACTGCCTGGAGCAAAACGATTCGGACGGGCGTCCGAAGGTTCAATGAACAATTACTGCGCGGCCGTGAATGTAAACGCGCTGCCCGCCAGGGAACCGTCGATGCCGTAGGTCGTGGTGACGTGACTATATAGCGTTGCGATGTGTGGGACTGTGAACTCACTAGCCGTTTGGGATTAGTAGGTCAGCAGCGTACTGGTAGTAAAATGTCGACCAACAGATAACAGTTACGTTAAATGCATATAGGTTATACAATGTACATTCATTTTACCCTGCTCATCTCAGCCAAAGACTACCGTTGTTTGGAACTCACTCGCTCACATTTTCAGAGAAATGTATGTCTGTGGACTTATACCTTACATTTTCCGTAGCATTGTTGGTATACTGTATGGTGAACGTTTTGTCGGTTTTCTTTCATTCTAATCTCGCAATTTCGTTTTATTCCATAGGCCGTTCAGAGTCCACTAGCACGTACTTTTTCGGTTAAATGCTTCCTACGTTATATTGTCAATATTCTTCCCAGCGCAGGTCCGAGAGATAAGGGTTTCCCTTCCGTGCAAGCCATTCCGTTGGCTAACCAGCATTGACCAGTTGGACAAGAAGACCTCACACACACACCTAATTGTCTTATTCCTTTGGGTTTACACCGGATACATGGTATGTGGGTGGAACTGCGAGTGATGCAACGCAAGCCACTTGCTGTGGTGGCCAAGCGCAGACGTCCTTCGGCTTCGATCACTGTGACAGGCTAATCCGAAAAGGAAACCGCCAACCATAAACCGACGATGTTAGACGCTTCCACGTCTCATCACACCTCTCTGTGTTTCGGTCGATTTCAAAATCTTCCAACAGTAAAAATCTGTAATTTTAGAGTCTTTTCACTCGCTTTTATTTTAGTTACTGGTATACATTTTTAGACGCCATAACGATTTTCGAGGTTGATTTTATCTGAATACTTTGCAGTGTTCTGGGTCTAAGTAGATAAATCTAGTTCTATTGAGTAACTTCGAGTGGAAGTCTAATGAACTATTTGTTTCACATCTGTGTATATGTCCAGGTCATATCTTTGAAAAACCTTCACAGCTACCGATCAATAATTTTCATTCAGACTGTCGAACATTATGGTGAAAAGTTCAAATCGCCGCGTGAAGCAATAATCCAGTCAGTTGGCTTTGATTGATGAGATAAAGATCACATTGGCACTTGCAATTCAGTGTTTACGATGAATACTTGCAACAAACAGTTTCCCTTCAACTAAAACCAACAATTTGCAAATTTGGTTATCGAATGATTCACTGTAAGCAACTGGTAGTTACGTGTTCCAACCTGCCTGAAACATGTCAAATATTTTCTGATTACTGAACTAATGCGGCTTGGGTAGTACCGCTTTGCTGTCAGTCCACAAGCCACAGTACAGTGGATGTATTTGCAGTTAATCCTAACAGCGGTCCACAAAGTTGCACAGTAATAAATACGTACGAATTGATACCGGAGAAATGGAGATTGAGCTCCATGAAACAGAAGGGTGGAAAAGTGTACGCATACAGTCCAGTTATTCAATAGGATACAGCTTCACGTCGCGAACTTCTCAGCCAGTTTGACTGCACCTACCAGCTATGCTCAGCGGGACGATCAGTGTTTATATAATATGTGACCAAGTCATCACTTGTCAGTTTTGCGGGTTCTTCCAAACACCAGCAGAGTGAACAACGCACAGTGCGGCAAATGCTCCGTCAGTATACACAGCGGATAATCCAATCAAGGAAGACTGCGAACTTTCACTAAGGTGTAGAACTGATCATTTTAGATGAAGCTGACTATTTAACTAAAAGGTGTGTGCTACTGACGAATATAGCCAAATTTGCTGGCACGGAAACAGAAAACAGACAAAAAGGTGGCCCCTAAGATTTTTCTGTAAGCTGAAAGAGTAGCAATGGGGTCACCCATAGACTTTCTATGTTAATACATGAAATTAGCGTATTAGCAAAGAAAATAAACTTCTCTATCTTTCAGAAACGTTATGTGAACAATATTATCTGCTCGATTAATGAAAAGGGAAGTCTCATTTGAACATTAACTCACTTCAACCGTGAACATAAAAAAAAAATCCGCTTCATCTTAGAGCCCGAATCGTCCATAGATATATCGTTTCTCTATCTGTTCATTTCACGTCTTGAAAGTGGCATGAGAAATTGTAAGGAATACTTTATAGCAAATTGGACATCCGGTAATCCAACCATGACAGCATTTTGCCCTTAAGACAAAAGAACAACATGGTGTGGTTTTGAATAGATAGAACAGTAAAAATACATTCGAGTGACGCCATAGAAGAGAAAATTTTCTGACGCACTTCTTGGAAAATTAATTTATCAGTAGATGCTGAGTAGTACAACGGTAGACATACCGCAAACTGCATACAAAAGACCTATCTACGATTTACTACAATTCAAAGGCAATAGCTCTATTGATAAACAAAACCTACTTTGCAGCCCACTGACGGTCTCGATTTATTTCCACACGAGTTTTGCGTCCCTAACTGGCTTGAGGATGAAGCACTGTAAACAGGTTTTGTTTACTATGAGTTCACCGGCATGTCTACAATACAGTTTTATTGCTTCGGCTGCCGGTCGTGAATTTGCACATTTCCACGTAACTCCTCTGTGGACTGTCGCGTTACTTGTCAATTCAGCCCATTTGATACACTCTAACTGGGAACACAACAGTGACCAAAAATCGCAAGTCTGCGTTCATTTTCTACACTAAACGGCTCGGTTTCTGACCTAACGCTGATGGTCACTGAGATCAAATGCCAGCAACAAGGTATGTTGTAACATAAAACAAACCAAATCGCTTCATTCACACCTTCAGCCTACCACATACATAGTTCGTCACACATTAGGGTAAATCACGGACGTCAAGCACGCCGAACCATTTAAAATGTGTTCCGTTCAACAACCGTACAACCAAACTGCTGAACAACAATTACGGTACAATTGTTGAAATGATTGCTTATGATTCGCTTAGTGATTACTGTGCTGGTGAACATTTGTTTTTTCAAATTTTTCAATTGCACATTTGTGATCTAGGTAACACAAGCGTCTTTGATTGCTCGTTTGAAAATTGCCTACATCTTTCTCCGAAATTCATCTTCTTACCAACCAAACGTTTACATTGTTTGAACATTTCAGAAACTATTGGCTGTAATCTGGATCAACGTAGTCTGTCTTCAATTGCTTGGGTGAACCTATTTACCTACTGCTTCGTGATGAAAACACACAACTCCATAAATCAGAGAGGTCATAGTTCGTTTGCCCAGACAATTGGCTGATTCAAAGTTGAAGTTGACAAAAATTATCAGTTTATATACTATCCTCAGTATTGTACAAACTTCTATTTTATTGATCGCCGCTTTGATAAGTTCTGCATTTTAAGGATCATTCCGTTAAGCAGACCGTCTCAACTGGTCTTATTGGGTTCGTAAACTACGTGTAACTGGGTGTTAATTTTGTCCTCAAACGAACAGATTCAGCGAACGTTGTACTATCTGCTGGTAAAACGGCATACACGATCGGTTGAAGTGTACCATCCTAGTCCTACATACAGTGAGCAGTCTTTAAAGCTTCTGAAATTCGATGTTTGTCTAAGTTGAACAAGCCTTTTAGAATAAAATCAACAGTTCTGCTCATCATAATTTGATCATCACGTGTTAGCCTATCATGGACGATAGTTTAAAGTGAATGAGCAGTGTACCCCAAATCGTACCACACTGTAATGACATTGCACGAACTGGTGAAGAGATGCTTCAATATCTATTGACTTATATGGTCACATTCCCTGTTTCAAATGTAAAGCCCACCTTCGGCATAATATCTTACGTCGTTTTATCAAAGTGTTTACGGTGACATGCTAATAGGTGTTAGCTACATGTAAATTGGTCAGTATGAATCAAATACTTCAACGGATACTTATTTTTCGTACTTCTCACAAGCAGACGTACTATAACCTGTAACTAATCGAACGATGTAATAGGGTTGATTACTTTGTAATTTCTTGATAAAATCAATCAACTGCACTCGCTTTTGCTTCGACTGGGGAGGGGATTGTATTTTTTCCAGGAGTGCGGCATCAAAGTCAACATCAACCATTCAATATCTTTTGGAGGGACACATACAGTCGCTCACTGCTCATTTTGCCCGTCTGGCAGTCACATGAACTCATAACATTCCGGTACATTTGAAATGATTTTTGCTGTTGTTTTTATCTCTTTTATAACATTTTCAGAAAGCCAGTCGGCATCTCAATATCTCAACAAATCGGTGTGGGGAACAGATTGCCGGCAGTATGAGGGTCTTTTATGAAGTCCTAAGATTGAACAAGCGTGAATGTGGTATGAAATAGTAACAAAACTACAAATAAACTCACGTTTTCTCCAATTATCCCCCCCCCGAAATATTTCATATTTCGAAATGAATCGGCGAAGATACAACTCAGTTTTATTAGCAGAAGTATTCGTTTTCGGTTATATTTACAGGTTTGTATGCTATTTTGTTATGGTTTATGTTGGCAGATTTGACTGAGACGTATAGAATCGGAAACAAAAGCCTCCCAAATGATACAGTTCCGCTGTAAATAGGGCTTTCGTACCAACTGAAGTATTCATTTCATAAATTTATAACAAAGCTGTTTTGTTCTCCTAGAGGTGGGACTTATGTTGTTTGGAGTAAAGATTATTACGTATATATTGATATATACTGTGCGTATGAACTTCTCGCAGTTATGTACGTGGTTCGATCAACAGTATCACCACAGCTCGTGTTGTGGTTATTACGGGGATTCCACGAAACGTTTGTCTCTGCATAGTGAAAATACATGTGAATTCTTGAACTGAGTGCATAGATTAGAACCAACGATACTGTGTACAGTTTGCTTTATGGATAATAATATAGTTTTCATATTGATATATTTTCCATTGTTAACAAATGTAAAGTCATGCAAGTTCGCCATCAGAATTATGCTGTTCATTGCGTTGGCAACGCCAAGCTACTCTTGCCAGTATGCGAACGAGATACAAGGACCGCAGTAGCAGACAGGTCAGATCTGTCTACAAATTGTGCTGCCACGGCTAACAACAGAAACAGACGTGGATCACCTAAGAAGAATTTGTGGAACATTAAACCCTAAACTGTTTCCCACCATGTTCGCTCCCATAGTCAATCCACACCTGGAAATGAATGTATATATATTTGGCACTCACTGAAAGTGTTCATAGAACGGTCACAAGAAGAATTGTGGAGCTCACAAGAATCCAACAGTTGGAAAGATTGACAGAAATAGGTCAATTTTCAATTATTTGCAGACATCTCACGGGTGACGGAATTCTTACTTGCAAAATATTCCATACTGCCCATCCACTGGCACGTCTCTTCCCATCAAACAAGACTGAAAGCTTGATGGGTCACTTGCAGAACTGGAGTATTAACAGAGACAAATCACTCGGCAGAAAAAACTGCTTCATATCTAGAAACTGCTCACACTGGAATGCATTTCACTATCTAGTGGTCACGGTTGTACCGGTTGAAAATTTTAACATATTGCTCGATCGACAAATACGTGAATGTCCACTTTCACCCAATGATTCCCAGCTCTCATCCCAGGCCATTCTCACCGATCATTAAACGCGCATGTCTGGATGAATGTGGCTTCGTTGTGTGTCACTGTTTGTTGCTGAAACGGTTACAGCCGGTAGGTTCACTGAATTTGTCTTTCAATTAGTTCCAACGACCTTAGTCCTACAACTATAGACCACGCAACATAATTTTTCACCGATTACCACAGAGGCAGGAAAGTACAAGTGAACATCGTTCTCCCTGCTGCAACAGCTTATGTACATATCCCTGCCACAGCAGGGACTAAGAGTCTGGCCACATATTCATGAGACAGTTGTGTTGATCACTGAACCATTGATCTCACGTTGAACGCGACTGAGTTACCACATACGAACGCATCGTTACACCTGCTTAGTATCTCCTGCTCTTCAGGCTGTCCAGTCAGTTTTGCATGAGACACAATAGCTAACCTGATAACTAGAATAGATCTCCCAACAGCACCAGTTGTCTACAGTTGGTCTAGAAAGGTTTGCATTAGTTCGTCCACCAAAAGTCGCAAGTATGCTTCCTGAAAACAGACGACATTTCAGTGCTAGGTTCAGTATGTCTAACAAAAGATGCTACTTCTTTAGCCACAGCCCCCCCTTCTGCCTACTGAACAGGTAGATGAGGATGCATCAGGAAGACTGAAATAACTTTTGAAATAACCGACAAGACGCACTTAACGCTATCACCTTAGGAAGCTGTTTTTCCGGGCAACTGAATGGCGTTTATCGAAAAGAAGCAAACCCTTTTTCTGTAGTACTTTCACCATGAGACTGTTCGAAAACCCACACTCAGCAGTCAACCAGTCCATTTGACTGATCCAAAAACCGCATTCATTCAACCTTCTTTCAAAGGCAACGATTTCTGTCTACTGTTGAAAAGTCGATTAGTTTCTGTTGTTTGACAAGTGTTCTACGTTACCAAGGTAGTTTCCAATTTTGAAATTATTAGAATGCCAACGCCTATCATCAACGATCACCTACCTGTTCTGCTTCTTTGGCACTGTGTTTACCAATATTCCTGTTGATACAGTTCTATCTATATAGGAGTGACGTAACGGTAGTTGCAAGTCCGAATAGCCAGTCGTTTACCTAAGTAGGTGTACACTCGTGTACATCAAGGCGTTGCGAGATATGCGAAATAGGACAGAGATCATCCACACAAGACGCCACGTACATTTGTTGTGCGTCACGTCTTCCACATAAATTATGACGCTGACAATTCGTTGGCACCCTCAGCCATCTTGATGCACCGGAGTAAACGCTTCCTATCTCTCGTGTAGTCTATTGCTATCAAACGACCAAAGCCGTCGTCGTATGTACAAAAGTAACTGTTTATCAAATAAGAACTATCGTGGTAGTACTGGTTTTTTCAATACCCATACGGAACACCCATCTTCGGTGATGATTTTATGCTTATTCTGCAAGTTTACTTCCTACGATATGCACTTATTAACATGCAGCGAAATCACTTCGAATGAAGATCATGTAACATTCCCTTACTAGTCTGTCTTTTCAGATTTGATTCTGGACAGATTGACGTCTACTGTCATGAACAATGCCCATAATCAGCATATACTTGCGTACTGCGAGGTCCGCACTTATACACACAGCGATACGCGACCATGATGCTCGTCACCCCACTTAATTAAGTTTTACTTCGGGACGCCATAACACCGAAGTAGCCATCGGGGTTAGTCGGATGACCGGTAACCAATAGACGTTTTGCGATTGAGAAAGTTGGTTTAAACTCAGGTTTGCGGAATCCGGTTTCCCGCTAAGCCGTCGATTCAGTGCACACGATGTCTGGCAGTATTGCTACCGAAGCTGTCATTAATGTCAGGATGTGACGTACATCACCTGCTTATCACCACTTCCGCGGAAGTAAATATCAGAGTTAAAACTGTCATGATAAGGCTACGTTTTGAAGCAGTGGGCGCTTCTGACAATAGTTTCAATCTCCTGGAGTTTTTTCGAGTTAAATGGTCTTCTTTAGGTGATGGCCAGATGTAACTGATCTTTTTAGATAACACTGCAGTTAATAATGTAAAAGCAAACGAGTTGGGACACCCGATACAATTCTTTTGATGAATGTTACACATTTATTTTGTTTAATAATTCGTCTCAGTGCCTAGCACTTGAAAGTGATGTTTTGTATGCACTGCCAACATGTGTTTCTGCTGCACCTTAGAAAACATGTTTATCTAGCAACGGCTAGGAAGACTACGAGGTATTTTAGTGAATCGGATACTATGCAGAACCGTCTATAGGTGGATGAGGAGCACAAGCAACCACCATGCTCACATTCAAGTTGTTGATAAATTCGAGTTAACTCTATCAATTTGGCATATGTCACCATAATGTCACCATATTATTGTATCAGCAAGTCAGACTGGTACTTACAAATATTTACTGTACATTTCGGCAAGTTGATATTCTCTAGCTGTTGAAGCTGGTGCAATTCTTTTGAAGAGAACTATGTGTGCTTCTTGTGTTCACTAACACGTACACTCAGCTTTATACCTGTTTCTTGCATTCACCCCAACTGATTTCACAAACCAAGCCTTTCTGTTCGTCCAGTACAATTTGTTCGTAATAACCTATTCTGAGTTCGTTTATTAAGATAGACTGACATTTAAAAGAAACTGGTCCAGAGGAGATTTAAGTGGCGCAACTATTTCTTAACATCAATACACCGAATCGTACAGCAAATATTCGGAAACACCAATGTGATTTTGTTATGGTGTAATAATATAATAACATTTTGTCATAACCTGTTGTTCCTGAAAACAAAAATATAGAATTCATACAGGTCTGCCTTCCCACATGCAGCGATGCTCACACCAAACAGACTCACCTTATCAACATCACTCTGACCTCAACGTAATGGACAACGGGTTCGACCAATCCGTCCAGAAGCAACACAAGGTAGCCTAATCACGGCAGACTCACACTCGACCTCTGTTCCTGTGGTAATATGATTCCGAGTAAAAAACATCCGACATGGTTGACACGTTAAGGTTCACAACTTGCTTACAACGTTACATGCTTCTCAAGTCATTCACTAAATGCTTGTTGAACACGACACTTCTGTACTAAATTTTGTGCAGAGATATTACGCCAGTTTAGCTTGTTAAACTGCGCTCATTACATGTAACTTTTAACATAACCAGGCACAACTGCCCCATAAAAAGCACGAGTAGGTTTTGGCAATCTTAAACATGGATTGTGTCACTTTTGCTGAATTGGTGAACTGTCACACGAATTGTGTTAACAACATACAGTCTGAAACACAATTTACGTTATTCCCGACGCCTAGATAATCTTTGTTCATAGTGAGTGAGAGTAGGATGTCTAACGAACACAAGTGAACCAGTCAGTATAGACTAGGAATGCCAAAATCAGTAACAAGTTTTATCTTTGTCTGGTGTTCATAATATCACATGTCTTTTGACCAGATTACACGTGGATTAAACGCTGGTTTATCCATTGTTCCCCTGGACTGTTACTGCTGCTTCCTGTTGCGCGAACAGGTGTCTCTCAGAAAGAACATAACAGTTGTCTGAGGATTAATGGTGGGTTTTGGCACTGTCCCAATGGACAGAAGCATCATATATATCTTCCAAACCATTATATCGGTCAAATTGAAATTACGTTGTAGCAATTTTAATTAAAACTCTATACGCACTAAACTAATTCAGAAAGGAACCACCACTTCTATGTTTACGAGAACGTAAGAAAACTGATATAAGATATATATCTGGCATCAGGTATCTATAACTGGCACACAAATTGGTTGCATATATTGTTAAGAAAGCGTGAGCCTTGTAGCACTATTTTAGAGTAAATCACCGAAATAACACATGATCCAATTGCAGGCATTTATTTGTGGCATAGTTTTCTCACGTAGCTTCATCCAACTCCACCATGACTGTTAACGTTTCATATGTTGGAGTTGGATGAAGGCATGGAGAGAGTACAATTTGGTAAGCGAGACGTTTTATTTAAACGCTAGTCTAAGGTATATGGATAGAAGCGGCTAGGTTGATGGTCTATAAAAATGTCAAAATTGTGAACTATGTACAATTCTAATGAAAACTTGTGAATACTCAGTGATTCATCAAATGGAAAAAAGGACTTTGGCCCAAATACTGTCTTAATCAGGAGAGTTTATGTTCTACTAATGAGTAATAGCTGTGTGTCCTACCAAGAGGGTCAAGCAAGCTGAACATAACCTACCAGAGAATGTCTTTGAGATTTTGAGTATGATGAATTGGTTTTGCTCAACGTAAAATCAATGACGAATACAACAACACGGTTACCTACTAGGTAGTGTGGTCGGATCTAAAGTGTACTTTAACAAAACTGTGTACTGCTACTGAACCCCAACCATAGCAACACTGGTTTCTAATGCTTCATTGTAAATGATATCAGCTGTAAAACCTGTGATACTGCAAATGCTCGAAACAGGTGTGCGCATTGTCAATTTTAAACTCCGTTTGTTCAGCATTTAGCCTGAGAAGATACAAGAAAGATCTGCACCAGTGCCGGAATTGTGAATTACGCCCGAACTGGTGCGAATAAATGAATTCGAATTGACATCTGATGTATAATTATTGTTATATGGTTTTATTCCGAATTATCGCAGTGTTGCTTCTACGTTTTCATACTTAAAAGATGAGCATAATCCGTCCACAGTTAATTTATTTGCTTTACGGGCTAAAAATATCGTCACACACATTAGATTAATCGTTAACAGACTTGTGAAATTGCAACATTCACATCAAGTGAAATGTCAGAACAATGAATACCACCGAACAGTATCCATCACTGGTATGATTGAATGTACCTGCAACCACTTACAACGGTTATCCGATCGCGATTTCAAGTTAACCACATCGAACTATAAGAGCAAAGTAAGTGCGAATTCTGTTTTATTGACTCTAGTTTGAAAAAATAGGCCCAAACGTTTACTCTGATGTGGATGGCAGCTAGAAGTTGTAAACATTTCACAAAGGCATGCGCATCCCATTTTACACCATGTGTCAAACGTTTGTGAGAACCTCTGGTTAGAATGTCATTTTTGAAACGTAATCAACTATCAGTGCGACTTCCTAACTTGGTCTAATAAGGTGAGTGAATTTCCCTCCAAATTGTTTACCGTCGAAAACCTTTAAACTTACTGCTTAGGAAAGTTTTACAAGTGCACCCTGAGCATATAATTAAAGGTTTGTGGACCCCGTGTTAGGCACTGTTTCATTACGCAACACACATTATTTTGACTTGTGAGATGTCAGCGGGTCACCAGCAGTGCTATTAAATGTTTTGCCTTTTAGAACATATCCTTCTTTATGTCAAAATGTGGAAAACTTTTAATTCAGTGTCAGTTGCATAGGGGGCATTCTATCTTCCGTAATACAAAGATTGGAGAACATATTTAATTGATTTGGTTTGCGAGTAGTTTATGCCGACGTGATATATTTTTTGTCAACCGACTGAAGTTCGGGATTGAGGATGCCAGAATTATGGCTTGGCTCACTTTCAGTATGTTGACATTTAGGTAATCAGGGTTTAGGATAAAGACTCATATCCGTCGTATCAGTATGTTGTATTCTACACATATTTTGATGCAAGTGACAACTGTCCAGCAGCTTGCCATAAATAAAGGTGGCTAACAACGGAAAGTTTAGTCCAGTCAATAATATCAAGCCTTATAAAGAAAGTAGATAACTAGCATGGATAAACAATCACCAAAATTGAAGTGTACATAAAAACTATTCTTATCAGTCAGAAAAAATCAAGCGGCAGATGAGAAACAGAGTTGTTCGGTCAATATGCATGGTACAGCACGAATGATTCGATTCTTTGAAGTACGGGAACTCAGGATTGTGGTTAATGGAAATGTGAATTGTGAATGACTAACCGAGTGTTTGGTTAATTTCAATTCAAACATCATTTATGTATGATCTCAGTTTCAGCATTTAGTGATATTTATTGCCAACAGAAAAAAGAAATTTAACTGAGAACGTAATACCAATTTTCAGTTAGAGCTTCAGTACGCGTTTACGTCCAATGTGGAGTGCGTAGGTTTGCAGTAGTTGAAGCAAACGTGTTTATGTCTTTACTGGTTATGAATGAAATGTACGGATCACCAAACGTCTATTTCTGGTTTTTAACTTATCAAATGTCGGCATCAACTAGCGAATATCTCCCTAAAAATGTGTTTACGGCTTTGTTGATGTGATCACCAAAGCGTGTATATCTTTTTTTGACTTGTGTGTATCTACACACCGAGACTGTTTTAAGCTTTACTCATCAGCGTTCTAACTTCCTGTTGGGTGATTAATAACCGAATATTGGTAGCGCTGCTTCTGTGCTTAGATATGTGTGAAAGAAGTTTGAAACATTTAGCTTCCCACGTCTGTTCGGTTTTTAACCACGTTCCGTCTAAAGTTTCAGCAGCCTCATTCTTCAAACACGTATATTAGACCTACATCTAAAGAATGCATGGGGTCTGAATGATTACAAGGGTTGGAACAAAGTGGTTTAAATGTACTGGCTTAGTTTGTCTTTTGTTCAGCGAAGAAAATTGCCCGAAATGTTAGATTAAATCTGAAATTCGTCATTATTGACGATTTCGATTCTCAACTACGTATACAATTGCCATCTGTGTAAATAATTAAGGGCAAATAAGATATGTAATAGAACACTCTGGAACCAAATCTGTGCCACCATTAATCGGTAATATTTTAACTGTCAGGATTAACATTCGAAAATATGTAGTACTGTGAAATATATCCCCGATTGTAATGAATTCATCAAACTAACGCATATTTATCAAAATCACATTTCATGTTGAATAACTTGTGTAGGTAAAGAGCATTTGAAGTTGCTTGGTCATACGATAATTGATTTGAGTATTTCATTTGAAACTGATCGCCGTCCACAATAGATTACCGCTTTCCGGTCCAGATAAGTAGTTCCCTTAGCCGCATTTTTGAGAGGAAACACTTTACTCGAGTTTCGTTCTTGCTGGAGATTGTCAGTGATGCATATCTTCATCCGCATTGGAATTTGCACTACGGCCCCTTGTGTTTGAAATATGGTTACTAACCACGAATAGGCCTGTCCGACAGATCGTAAGCACACTCTCAACCATAAAGTGTGCGAATAGTATTCGGTTTCTTCGAAAAATTCAGAATAAAAATAAATCCACTCTGTCTGTTCGATCAATCGGTTTTCGGCCAAAGCAAGCCAGTTGATCAAACACCAGTCAATGGTCAACCCCAGACTATTACTTGACTCAAATTTTTGGATAAAACGGAAGTGAGAGTCTTAATCTCAATCAGTGTTAGAATCACGAACCGTTCAACACAAATCACCTGTCACTGATTAGTAGAAGTCGAATTTCACGTAAGAATCCCGTTGGTTACAAATGATACTAGGAATATGGTTAATCGTTTCCTGTACAGACAGTGGAAAGAACTTTTATCAAAAACGTTTTTAATAATGAGGTCTGCGGTTCTCAGGTGTGAGAACTAGGAACGTTATCGGTACCGGAGTCATAGATAAAGAAGAGTATACTGGAAAAATGTTGTGCTTACTGAAGAACGAAAGCAAATTCCGACTTATCGACAAAGTGGAAAGGATGACAGATCTGGAAGCCGAAATTTTCGACATCTTGGTTTGTTGCTGTCACATCGAATAATTGGTGAAGATACTTTTAAATATCTGAAACCTACTGTTTCTGCAATATTGCATCTGTATGGCTTACCCAAAACATAAAAACGAGGAGTATCACCCAGATCGATCCAGTTTATGAGTGATGCCCCAGAACACAAACTAGCCCGATGGCTGGTAGAAGCTCTGACACCATTAAAACGGAGATTTGACCAATATACCGTTAAAGATTCATTTGCTTTAGTTTAAGATTGAATTTATATATAATCTGATGGAGACTGAAGGTCTTGATATAAAAATTCCCCCGGATGTGCTTAAACTCTCTCTGTTAGGGTGCACGCAGAACATCTGTTCTAGTTTTCGGAATAACCCCTATGGACAAATAGACGGGGTCGCTCTGGGGAACCCATCAGTACCTATGCTCATGGACTTTTCCATGCTGATGGTAGAAAGGCGAATTGTTCAAGACAGTGCTTCGCTTCCATTGTAAAAACGCTATGTGAATGACATTCTGATGTTTGCACAATCTTCGCAAGCGATCGATGAGATGGCAGAACGGTACAACCTATATCGTGCTAATCTGAAAACCACCTGTGAGATGGAAAAGAACGCTGACTATCGTTTTTAGACACCCTCATCGGTCACAAGGATGATGGATCAGTAAAATGGTGTGTATCGGAAGCTAACCTGGGCTGGTCAGTACATCCAGTTCACAAATTTACACCAATGAAGAACAAACGGATATTGACCACAGCATAGTTTACGCGTGCCAGACGCATTTGTTCATCAGGGTGTTTGGCTGATGAACTTCCACCGATTACAACCACGTTGCAAGATCAGGGGTGTCCGCTGAGATTTATCAGCAGACACAGCCAGCAAAGTGTAACAATAGATAAGGTTTTCACCGTTGGGTAGAAGAAAGTGTACACTGAACTACCATTCAAATGTGACACCTCTTCACTTCGAACAAAAAACGTTTTGTCGCATCCATCAGGCTAGCACACAATGCGGCTGAAATCGTAGTCGTTGAACGAACTCCTAAGCTAACGTCACCTTCAGTAAAGGGAGAGCAACCTATTGGTGTCAAATCACACTGTATCTATCAATTTGTGTGTAACTGCGGTGAACATTACATCGGCGAAACCGATGGGTTCTTGAATTCCAGGATGAAAAAACGTCTTGCCAAATTGGGTTCAGGATGTGACTGTGTAGTCTATTTTCTCTGTCCCGGGATCACACAAACTTCCGGCTTAGCGTATCGCCGAACACACGTTGGCTACCGGTCAACGGGTCAATCCCAAATTAACATTCAGGATGATGATGCGCCACGCTAATCGCCGTATCCTGCGTTTCACTGAGGCGGTCGCGATTACTCGTCTCGAGCCATTATTGTATGTACAAGAACAATTATATAACACTTAAAATCCCATGGACCTAATAGTTTGTGTTGTTGTTCTTAGCTTAATTTGCCTTTTTATTTCTCTACCCCGCCCCCTGATTGTATAATGTATATGTTCCTGGTTATTGTTATTTGGTACTGAAGAGGCGATATGATATGATAACATCTTCCATAGTCCGTCTTCTTACTGGTTTGTTCAAACTGCGTATGAGTTAACGACTTGCTTGTTCTCGTTTTATTAAATGTTAACATTAGAAAGAAATGAATTTATATCTCAACGTTTTACCCCAAAGTTTATGAAGCAAAGGTATCATAATATGCATACTAAATAAAGTTACCTAGTATTACACACCTCGCCATGCTATCAAATGTTATTAGAATTAGTGGTCACGCTGGATTATAATGAGGCGACATCTTTACTTAATTTTGTGTATACACGTCCCATTGTATACATTTTAAGTCCCCGACTTGTCGACTGAATGACACTGAGTTTCATATGGGCCAGATTAGACCATTCTGGAGGGGACATTTGTCTACTCTGCCCAATCATGCTGAAAAAGTGTTATCTTGTGGAAATGCACTCGTTCTTATTATCCCCAGGAGAGATTGGAAGAGTTGCTGCTGTTTTAATGTGATAAGAAAAGCTGTAGATTTGAAACTGCGCTCCAGATGAATGATTTGATCGGGAAATAACTCAACGACAGACAATACATTTGAATAGAAAATACGATTTCCAATTATCTGAACCAATTAATCAATTTCCATATTTTTTTTTGAATAGTCAGTGAGTAAACAATCTTGTTCACGGCAAAGAAAAGACGATTCGAAACTTTATTGGCGTGTTTTATATAAACTGGGAATAAGTTGACTTGTAGAAAAGTTCAAGCCCATCATACGGTAGATGTTTGCAACCGTTTATGAAGAAACTACAGTTCATTAGAGTTCTTTGTATTCACAGTTTGGTGTGAATACTTTTTCACCTCTCATTCTCATCTTGTTAATAAGTCGCTTGCAGACCTTTTGTTATCTCAGTTTGCTTGAATGCGGTTATTAATAACGAAGCAAGTACGCATAAATTTATATTGTGGGTGAATTTTGAGAACTTAGGGGACAGGTGAATGCACATACATATCAATGATACAGGTCGAAATCCGGTTAAACAGCACATTAGCTTATAAATCAATCGCCGTGGGTTGATGTTCTCTGCTGGATATTTCAAAAACGGTTGACCTTATCTTCTAGTCGTCTTCTGTCAACTGACCAGGTAGCAAATGCTCAGGAAATAGTTCACGATCACACCTATTTTCCACTTTGTTCCCAGGAAAGGTATCTTGTGGTTTTGCAAAAAAATGGTGTGTTTACAAGAAGCCTTTCTCGGTCCGAGTAGTTAAAGAGTAACACAGCGTCCGTAATAAATGTTCTGGTGTCACAGACTTGCTGACTGCTGATGCCAACGCCATATTCATCAGTGGTATGATCTATGTCGATGGTTCGGAAACGTTTGTCACTGTGGAGGTGTCACCAGGCTCATCTGTCTGAAAGATGACTCACAGCTGGGGTAGGTGGACTATCATAAGACTATTTCAAATTGAAAGCCGCTCACATTTGGTTGCAGCCTTCGAATTCAGATAAGTCTTTCTAATGTACAAACTTACTTGGAGATTTCATTAAAAGTCAAAACGTGGCGAACATGCTCGTTTTTGGTATGCCATCTTCAGGTTAAATACAATCCAGTAAATATGAAATGAGATATCAATTAAGAATTTTGTGGACCCTAATGTAGTGCGAATCTAGTGTCGTTTGGGGAGTATAGACATAGTTACTATGGTATGGTACCAGGTGTTCCAACAACTGTAGGCCATGGTAACTTCAGTGCTTGAACCAAAGACTTCTTTGCATGAAGATTAGGGTTTCCCAGCTGGATTCTGAGAGCCACCGCAGCAGCCAAGATACGACATTTCCAACCGCTGGTGTTAATACGTGTGACATGGTTGATTGGCCTGAATGCGACATCCATATTGACTCTGTAGCCCGTGTCAACCAGGTGGGCCAAAATTGCACTGGGAATCCTTCGTTGTATTCCGGTTGTCAGCCAAGCTGGATAGTATTCATGTATTCCCTTGTTGTTCGCCACATTCTGACTTTTGACAAACTTATATGCTGGCTAACTTCGCGAGCACTGATCCCCTGTCACCATCGGCGTTCCGCAAGGATCCAGCTTAAGAACCAGATAATTCGTTCACTTTGTTTGTAAATTGTACAGCACTCAGAATTCCAGACTGTCGAAAATTCAGTGAGGGTTCACGGTCTCTGGGAGGGGTGGAGACGCTACAGGCTGATATGAAAACACATGAGTGGTCTACAAAGCATGTCCACTTATGAGTTTTGCGGTCGTTGCTAAAGGCCACGAATTACGTTGCACGCCGCGAAGAAAACTTGTGGAAATTTTCCACCCAAACTGTTTTCCACTATGTCTAGTTCACAGTTCGCTAAGCTTAGAAAACGGATATACAGGCATGTCGTCCTTGTTGTGGGAACTTTGGTGTTCATCGAAAGTTTAGAGAAAAGGCTCACTAGAAGAGCTGTGGAATAATCTACAGAGATTCGCGAAATAGCTGCAATTAAAAATGCATTATACACGCCGTAGAAAAGATCCCATTCTAACGTACGAAATAATTTGCATCCCATGACATTCATAACAAGTCTCCCTTTATTAAATAGAGACGACCACCGAAGTTATAACTTGCTGAAAGTGAAAAGTAAAATCTGCAGCTCACCAGGTGAACATAATTGTCTAACATTCAGGGTCAGTGCACGATTCTTCACTGATTAACCCTGATCACACATGAGTCACCTGACGTCTCTAAAGCTCCATTCGATCCGCATATATTTATGAAAGAATCTATTAAGTCACTAAATATGTATACCTGACATTACACTCTTTAAGTGCAGCTTCGTATTCGTTGATGATGCGAGTGCACGACGACCGTGTTAACCAAGTTTGGTAGGTACTCCACTTGAATATCTTAAGGATCTCATTTTATTTTTTACAGAAAACGGCAGCTTCAATTTTGAAGGGCCTACTTATAGACAAGTAGACGGAGTGGCTATGGGTAGTCCGTTAGACCCAATATCAGCCGATATCTTCTCGGGTGTGATTGAACGGTAAGTCAGATAATATTGCCAGAGCTTTATTTTACAAACAGCATGTTGATAATTTGGTTTTTACGTACAATGGCCATTTAGACTTATTTGTCAATCTTCTTAACTCTGTTGATCCGAACCTCACCTTGTCTCACGAAAAGGAATCGAAAGGCAGTTTAACTTTCTTAGATGTACTCATCACTAGGCGTGAGGATGGGACATTCTAACGATCGGTCCATCACAAAGTAACATGAACGACAATATCTTCAGTTTTCCAGCTTTGCCCTGATAGCATACAAGACGGGTTTGGTAGAAACCTTATTTCATCGGGCCAGACATGTTTGCACTCCTGGCAATTTGCAGAGTGAACAAGAAATGCTGAGAAAACGTTGCTGGCAAACGGATATCCTGGAAAGTCCATAGACATCCACAGCAGGGCGATCAAATGCAATGATCCAGTGCAAACAGCTCAAAGGAAAGATGTATTCTTATTTTTGCAATTCAAAGGTGATCATCTGTCCAACGACTTCAAGCACAGATCGCATTGTGCCCTATCTCGTACGTATGCGGCTGCTCAATTACGCTTGTTTCAAACCAACAAAAACCGCGTTCCCCAGTGTCGTGAATGCAGTCTGTCTGAACATTCTGTCTCTCATAATGTTTATCACTTCACTTACAGTTGCGATGACGTTTACGTAGGCAAAACAGACGGATGGCTTTCTCGGCGATTGGCAGAACACGTCCCGAAACCGGTTAGACTAACGCCAGACACAACAATCGGAAACCGGTGAATCTGTTACTCGAAGCCCTCATCATCGATTGCCAAAAGCTTCATGATAGTTGGTCACCAGGTTGACCTAAATAGACCAATGATGAGTAGTCAGAGATTTGGCTTATTTCAAGTTGGACATCACCCACAATTGATCGCACCTGTTGTATTCCCATACACTTTCCAGTCGGCCTCTTCCGAAAAGAAGCAATAGACGCCAGTTTCGCTCTCATTAGAACTCATCGTTGGTGCATATTCTTGCCACTGCCGGGACTAGAACTTCGGCCACGCTGTTCACGAGGCAACCGTGGTTACCATTGCGCCATTGGTCTTGCATTAGGCTCGACCAAATTATCGTATGTGAACGCTCAACCACTTTCGCTTGTGAGTAATGATTAGGTTGCCCGATTGTTTCGATAGGAGACACAGTTACTGTCTGTTAACTCTAATCGATAACCCCGCGATTAGGACTTCCTAGACGGGTCGAAGTCTCCGGGCTCATTAAACCTGCAAGGCGATATTTTAGATTACTTATGAGCGAAATTGGTTGAGTTTCCACACATTATGTTCAACTTGAACTTAATAGATTGCTCAAAATATTATTGCACAATCAGAACCCGGAGCTAATGGCTTTTAACGAAGCCATGTTGACTAAAACTCAGCAGCCGGCGGTATGAGCATAAAAGTGGCTGAATTAGCCTATGGGGCTGCCTTGGTTATGATGACGTAATAGGTAGTGTTGCTTTATACGTGTACATACCCTGTCTACCTCTGTTTGTACGTAATATATATAGCTTGCATGTTTTACGTTAGCGACTGATGAGAGTAAACGAAATTTTAACATATCACAACATATATCTTCTTTCTGCAATGATGAAGCTGTTGGAGAGAACCCAATGTTTCAAGTTATATTTGTAGATATTTATTAGGGTTTTCGTTACATTGATTAACCTTAAATCATTACTTTCCTCCGAGAATACAAAGACAGTAAACCACAAGTAAATATCCTTTTTAATTCAGTAGAAGTTGATGAATTGTTGAATCCATGAATCCACCAGACAAGTAAATGACCGTTCCACGTGGAGTACTGTTTCCATTGTGTATACTCAATGACGGTAGCAATATTTTCAGAGTACGCCAATCCATTCATAAGAAATTTGTACTCAACATGCAAGTAACATGTCTACACGCCAAGTTTAGGAGGAATAATGGTGAAAACACTTTTTTAAGTAACGTTGACACATTTAATTAAATAAGCGAATCCGTAAAACAATGGACACATTTGCTCATGAATCCACGTAGAATCATCGGGACGTTTATTGGGTATGTAGCATTTTCCGATGTTTTACACGCTTGCTGTCATTTTTTCAAACAAACACTCGTCGTAGAATAACAAGATCATGTGAGTCAACGCTTTGTAACATACTGGCAAAATGAATGCATCGAATTCCATTACACCACGTGCAGTTTACAAGACAAGAATATACTGTCAGAAGAGAAATGATAACATAATTAATTACATTCCAACTGGCGTTAGTTAACATGCGATTGTAATGTTACGAAATCACTGCAGTGCCCAAAATGTTAGACAGCAACTTGTATTATGCCTGAGGATTCGTGCAGTTTGATGATAACTGGTTGTTTTCAGTAATTCAGTTTATCATGTATCCTGCCGATTTGTATTAGGATAAATGCTGATAAGCAAAACTGGACTGGAATGATACATATCTGTTTGTCAGGTGAATTTGAGCGAGCCAGAGAAACAACTCGTCCACATGCGACAGTCAGTGTACCAGAAAAGCTACAAAGCCACGCTAACGTTGGTTCGACCTCATCTACAAGCCAGCTTTTTGCAGTTGGGTCTCTTCTCAAGCATCAGAATCTGCCATATTACCTATCAGCAGTATATTTCTAACGTTCCGTCAGGAAGCTAATGAACCTTATCGTGAGCTGTTTTAGAAATTCTGTTTAATCATTTAATTCCCAAACCACTTGGTGGATAATGCTGTTTGCGTGAGTAATTGTACCGGAATGTGGGAAGTCAGAGCTAAGGGTGTCGTCTTACATGTTAGCTAATAGATCAGTAGGATTGTTTGGATATGGTGTTTCTGTTGCTCGTTTGAAACCAACCGAAGCACTGAATTTTTCGATTATGTCTCCTTCACATTAAACGTTACCGTCGACCGCATTGCTGAAGTTAAAGTTGAATGAAGTATCTTCGGCCATCTGTCTGTTTATTGCTTGCACGTTATTTACGATTTTTGACAATTTTACGAATCCTGTTTTTCACTGTTTTTTTTTCACTTGTTAATAAAAGTTTCAGTAGTCGGATAAACTCCACCGTCAAACCCGAAGGTACGGTTACAAGGTATGTGAGGTGATCCTCATTGGATAGAAGAGTATTTTCATTAACACGTCATAAAACATGATACTATCTCGCCTCACTTACAACTGACGACGTAATACATGGTCACTATTGTGGTCCATCAAACGACCACGTGATAGGGATAAGTCAATAGCAAAAATGTCTACTTTTTCTTCACCGTCATACCTCCTAACTAGCTAAACTTTTGAGCAATCAGTTGGATTCTCTTCGAAATTTCAAACGAACACTCAAGATCCGTGTTGTCAGTAAACGATACATTTGAAGCATTCAGTTCCGTTTACCAATTTCATCAAGAAGGCTGAAAGACATACTATGAGATGCAGACATTTCTTTTAATCCTATCGGTCAGTTACGTAAAACATTCGGTTATATAGGCTTAGCGCATGGCCACAAAGCAATGGAACGAACGAACACCACACGGGTACAATCAGGATGGGATAAGCGGTTTCAATGTCTTAGTCTGCTTATCATGAAGCCACAAATGTTAAGCAATAACTACATGTTACTTCATTGGTGATCGTGGCTTACAAACTTGGTCTAATGCGATCGCTTTTACATCGGGCAAGAAAATTGTTCACGATTGGCTCCGCAAAGATTGAAGGGGAGATGTTGAAGAGTGGTTTGTTTGTGAATCAGTATCCTGCCAACTTTGTTGAACTTTACTGTAAAGAACTAGTGGACATCTTTTGACCACAATCAATGTGGAAGAAGCAAGCTTTTGTCAACCTTTCTTGTTAGAAAGACCACAATGCCAACGATGTACGTCAGCTAATGGTCTCACCTGGCATGCAAAGGAATTGCGTTTGTTAATTTTCACTCGCCGGACTTGTCCCCACTGCTGTGATCGCTCTTTCTGGGACAACTCTGCCTCTCATGTCACCTACCAGCCCACCTGCAGTTGTGGTGATGCACACAATAGCCGAAGTTTGCGACAGAGGAAGGCGGAGCACATCCCCTGTAGCTAATGCAGACAGTGACTCAACGTGGGTCAGTATACCAACATCCGAACAGAGATCTGGCGTGTTGGATAGCCGAACACTTAATTGCAACAGGCCACGTTGTTGGCCCCGCTACTTCGTTTGCGGTCTTATTGGGCAATCGCAACCCTGCGATGCTGGCGTTTTGTTAATCACGTGTCACACACCGGTCTTCTGTTAGCAGGATGTGTTGATGCAATCAATTTCCTTGCCCTTGCACTGAAATCGTTTACTCCACCCTGATTGCATCCCTGTGATGTTTGTCCGTTCCGTTGCCTTATCAGCGTGCGCTAAGCCTATATAACGAATATCTTTTTGTAGTCGACGAATGAATTTAAACGAAATGCTTGCATCTCGCAAATGTATGTCTTCATGTCATGTTGATGAATTGCTGCTCTACCGAAACAGGGTATGTGGTCTCCATGACGGTACTACACATCAGATTTATATCTGTTGATACAAAGTTGAAATATTTTTGTACTTTTCTCAAGACCATGAATCTAATCCATAGGGAAGCCAAATTTTGATTATAGAACACAAAACAGATGTTGTTTCACTGTATCCTTGTTACTAAAAATGTTTTTGTCGAATTGTAAGATTAGAATGAAGCATCCAGATGCGACTTAAACCAAGTAGCCTGACAACTTTATTCTACGCTTACAATGACTGGTGTAAAGGCAGAGAGGAATGAGAAACTTCTCACCAGATTACAATCATCTGTTTCTTGTAGATCACCCAAAATCAGTATTCTTTGATAGACATCGAACTGCGTATGCAATCATACTTAGTGCCGAGTAGCGCGGTATTGATGGTGTGTTTTGTATACAAACAGTTTGGAACGCCTTTAACTGGTGATCATTTGATTTGGTAAATGCAAACATCTAACAGTTTAAGCATCGATATTTGGTGTAGTAACCCAGATAGAACTGAATTGGTTGAAACTACATGACCCAAGATTTGCCAGAAATCACATATTTTTGGCGTGACTGATTCGTCAAATAATGTACGTCTATTACAGGTGTATTCTAATGTAAGCAATATTCTACATTGTATTCACTACTGCTTGTACGGTTGTGATACCCTGGTTTTCATTCATATCTTATTACCGATCGTCGAAATAGTCCAGTTAGAAACTAACATAATTGGTAGCAGTAGTAGGGAATGTTATTTAATATAGCGAAACGGGAACAAACTGTGGGGTCTATAGGAGTGTAAAAGCCGCATTCATTTGTGAGTGATGTTCACCTTTTATGGGCCAAAACCCGTGTTACCTAGCAGTAACCAAACTACTTATAAACAAGTTCAGTGACTTCAACATGATGAGAAGCCTTTCCCAGGGCCATCAGTTGGCATCAACAAGAGAGCTATTGCAACTTCCTCAGAGGCGTCAGAGCAATCTCAGTATTACCCCCGAATTGGTTTCGGTCATTTCTCAAGTGAAGTCAATGGTTCAGTGATGAACATGGTTGCTTCATGAAAGCGTGACCGAAATTCAAATCCATGCTAGGCATATTAAACCTGTTGGCTGACCCTCTCTGGAAGGTCTAGAAACGATTCTTAATCACTTCTATTTCCAAAGACGAATGCAGATTTGTCTCGGCAAACTCTAGACCAACAGCACGGCTTTCGATGGTTCTCAGGGTGAGAAAAAATTAACTATTTGTCTTTTCTGGGCTGAGGTACCTGACTTTGAATATGACACAAAAAAAGCACAGAATCCGTGAATTTTGGTTATGCGTCACGAATCTGCTGAAATCTTGTAACTTTCGGTAAAGATTATCAACACAAAATTAACTACTAATGTAATAAAGCTTGACGTCTCAAATGTTTGCAGCAGAATTTACTACTGTATTCAGGAATCTCCATAATTATAACTTCGATGAACGCCAACTCACGTTGCGACAGACCTGATAGTCAACCTCCCTGTAATTTTGGTTTCCATTTTCATTTCTGTCCTTCCGACCCCTTAGACCATGACTTCCTCTCTTTGGAACCTTAGCTTAATGATTAAAATATGTTACATGATCCTCTGCGATTAGAAAGTATGAAATGTTACTCCGAAGATCATATGAAACGCGTCTTCTTGTCAGTTTATTCAAGTTGATCGACAGAACAAATTGGTTTAACTGTTTACATCATACTTTAGTTCGTCTACTGGCACGTCTGTTCTCATTAAACAGAATAAACACCTTAGGAGTCACTACATGAGCGTGAGTTATGGGTTGGACAGTTCACGTTGTAACCAGAACTGTTTCACAGGTAAGACATTTTCATACTGGAGCGTACTATTCAACGGTGGGGTCAAGAATGAATCGGACGGGATATTAAAAAGTTCACCTGATCGACACCCACGTGAGTAACAGCCTACACTATAAGCTATCAAACCACCATTCCAATCCATTTCTACAGGTCGTTGAATATGCATACTTCAAGTAATGTTGTTTCAGTTTGTTTCAGTGTTCATGATATGAATGCACGCCAGCATTTTTATTAAAGCTTACTTTTGTCTACTTCTATCCGCTGTTCCTTCACACTCGCAAACTGAAAAATGCAGTTATTTTTCCGGCCAACGCCGTGATAAGAAGGTACAACCAAATATCGTTTTCTCTTCAACCGATTAACCTATGGACCAATGCCCAAGATCACAATTCACACATGGTTTTTGGAAATGTTGGCTAGAAAGTCTTGGAGAGTGCGACAGCCGCGAGCAATCATGACATTTAGCTTGAAGCTGACGGTTATCCTGACTGTCCATCACTAAACTAACATTTTGCATAGCAGTTTCAACCAAACCCACGTTGTCGACCTGATTCGAAAATCATATTCAACCGATTATCAACCAGAGTTAACAAGCTGTGAATCGGTCATCTTTTGCGACAATCAGGCACTTTGAGTACTACTCACAAGCCAGTGTGGTTGGCAGTTCATATGTGGTACTGCAGTCATGTGCACTGCTAACTGAATGGAGCTGTGGTCGACAGCATTGCCTCAAGAAAACGTGACTGGAATTCAATATGTTTTTTTTAAACAGTGCATTCCGGGCGAGCCCCAACGACAGCAATGCTCATCTCTGATGCACTTCGCGAAATGTGCTACCTGAACATTCTGAGTAAGACATTCGTGGGTGGTGTTCAATCTTAAGATAATCCAACTCGGCAATTTGCGCAAGCGGCTTGTACTGACAAACAAACGCTGACAGTGCGCCTTTTTGTGTACAAATTCCGACATCCGGAGATGCCATAAAACACCTTCGTTTGAAGGAATTCACAAAAGCAGCAAGCCAGTCTTCGAATGGACAACTTGCATCAGACTGACAGGTTTGGTCGCGAGTAAGACGTTTACGAGGATAAACTCACAGCGTGAAGTAGTGGTTCACCGGGCTGCCAGTTCAGTTCAAGTCAGCTTTCGGGTTGCCTCATCAAATATCGACCTGTAGATGAGTTCCTGTTGAATTGACATGGTCTTAGATGAAAAACGGTCATTAAAACACAAAGAGCCATTCGAATTAGCACTACACTGACGTTCTTCTAAAATATTGTTTCATTGTTAAATGTGAGGCTAGTGGCACTGACAAAATCTTCGTGTTGAAAATTATTTTTTCCCTGCAGATGTGACTGGCAATTTCCTATTCTTAAGAATGTATACCTAGTAGGTGTGTTGTATGTCAATGAGTAACTTCGATTTCAGCTGTATTAAAGCTGTTTACTACTGTCGCGTTTTGTCAGGTGAAGTCAAGACTTTACCAACATATCCACACAAAACAGAATGGGACTGACTGCGTGCTAGCTCTTCAGTAAACGCTAGAATAGTCTCATTTAAGTACAGTTTCGAAGTGTGTTCTTGTTAAACTTCTGAAGACTGCTGACCTAATTGCAAAGGTGATAGTTCATAACTATATACTGATGAGCAAGAGACAATCACTTTGACCTACTGGCAGAAATGAGAATAATTTCACATCAAGATTTAAAATTTCAAGTCGCTTACGTGAAGTCAGTCTACCCATTTTGTCACTAAAAACTGCATTTCACCTGGCTTGAACTGAGAAGATTCGTACAGGATTCTTCGGGGTATTTCACTGTGAAAACTGGGGTATGCAAACTGAATACTCTACCCTTTTATGTTTCCCAACATTCAGGAGAGGTTTAGACAGTGACGTAATCAGGAAGCTCATCCACCTTAAGAACTGTGCTAGAACTGTTAGAATATCAGATCTAAATCAAACGACACCACTCTCATAAACAGTGCTCGTTTGATATATTATGATGTCAGTATTGCGGACATTGTTTCCGTCTGCCTGTTGGAGCTGATTTTAACAACCACTCTGCTGAGATTTACATGGGGTCATAAAACCTGCCAACCGTTAAGGACATCGTTCACGGAATGTGTTCCCTCGAATACCCACATGTCAAATGTATCCGGTTGAGTGATGAGATGACCATTACACCAAACTCTGTACAAAGCCAGTAGGTTCTGGTAAACGCTTGGCTAGTTATCTCTGGTTTACAGACACTGCCGGCTCCGTCACTCTTTTCCTATGTACACTCAATACCTGCTCCAGTGTTCCGTGTGTTTGTGTTGCGGTATATAATATAGACCAGAGGTTACCAGACTGTGTGTGACCCCATTTGCGAGCATTGACACAGCGCTGTTTGTTATACTAGGTGTTTCCCGATTGACCTCACGAGATTTAACTGACGAACATCTTTTTATAATGGACTGGTAAAAGTGGATAACAAATTCCGTCAGGTCCATTAAATATTACGCTTTCGGCACCTGTCTTGCTTGCACTCTCTCACACATTTTATGAAACGTATGCCAACGACTTTGCACCGCTCACTCGCCAAAAAATATCTTGCTACCATAATGCTCATAATCAACCTGTTGACCACCATATTAAGTTAAATTTGCTTCATTTTGCAATCGTTTGATATTTCTAGCCATCAAATGTGGATGTCCATCGTGCCTAGTTTTCCACTAGGGGAATCATATGGACTATTCTTATAAACACACACAATATTTAGAAACACACACTATCACACGAAGCTACCAAAATGGAATCACCAACTGCGGTTGCAAGAACATCAAAGTAGTAATTTATTGGTTCTGTCCGCAGTATGATTATCCACAGAAATTGACAGCATGTTTTCGACGGACCGGAAATGAAACATGGACAAATTCGGTTACCCACGGAAAATAATTTATGTTGCTCACTGCACATCAGAACAGTTCATTCCAGTTTAGTTTCGTAGTGTCGGCCGTATTGTAGAGAATAAATAGACGAGTTTGCGTTGCCTTAATTCAGGATCCTGGTTCATCGATTGCAACGGACCACACATGTTTAGATTGACCAAAAGCCAGAATTGTCCGTGCGTGTGAATTGCACCTCAAGTGAAAATATTTTCAGCAAAATGTTGCGAACCACAGACATTATTTGTGGATTACTTATTTTGCAATAAAATACGCATCAACTACTTGGAAGTTCCTTTGACTTTCTTACTGGAAAACGGAAAATAGTTTGGAATAAGAATCAGTCAAAACTTATGGACTGTGATTGTTTTGAATGCTCACGCCAGATGTCACCGTTCATTATCAAGGTTGCAACTGCAAAACATACTTTCATATAATGTTATAAGCTATAGATAAATGATTAGTGTGGTTGCTAATCAAACGTTTGGATTCGCATCATTGATTTTTTGATTGTTCATAGCCAACGCATACGGATAAAATTTAACCAGAAATCTTATTTTCGGAGGGTCCGATATTAATGTTTAACGTTGTAACACTCTTATTTGTTTATTGCTAGCTAGGTTAGAGCTGCGATCATCATTTGTACTCTTCTTGTCTCCAACTGTTGTATGTGCTTAAACAGTTGTTTGAACGAGTATAGATACCGACAGGTACCCTGCGCACTCGAACGTACGATCGCGATGCATGCTCGCTTGTCGTTCCGCTCTGTTGCGGTTTCGTCTTGTTATTCGGTCGCTATCACGTTGAACTCGTGGGTCGATTATATACTCCTTGTTTGCTCGTACTATCGGTCATCTTTGGTTCGTTTGATCCCACAACGTTAATAACTCGTTTGTTAGCCATTTTTTCGTTTGTTGCAAACATTAATAGATTACGTGGATCAGTAAAGTTTGGATCAGTCTTGGTGCTTACCATTCTTATAGTAGAAAAATTAATTGTGATCCACGTAAATGTGAATGCCAACAATTACGAAGCCGATCGTTTACATACTGTGAATGTTGGCCCCTAATCAAACATTAATTGCTCTACTTTACATCATAAGCTAATGAAACGGACCAAGGTTTTACACATAACCCACAAGTGTTCCTATCGCCAGCGGTAATATACGAACGCGGCTCGTTGTGTGATTAACAGAATGAATAGATCATACAAGTTAACCACAACAGGTTATGTTTACATCCAGTGGATTGCGGATATATAATTCCACACTGGTGGTAAGTATCACTTCTGTCAACATAGACAGAAATGAAGCTTGATCGATCAACATAATAACTGATATTAGATGTCGCGTACTGTGCTGCCCAATCGGGAAAAAATCAGAACAGGAATCTGAGCGGCAATAAGCCATCATAATTTACTGGAAAACATAGCAACTTTTTATGGAAAATTAACAGTATTTACGACTACTATTAAGGGACAAGCGTCCTCACGTACTGATTGGCCATTTTGTTGTTGTTTTGTTTCATGACCTTGCATCTGGCAACTCGGTTGTTTGAAACAGATGCTTATTCAGCAACAGCTGAACATTGTGTATTATTGGCTGGCGTCAGTTTGACTATAATTCCGCCTGTAGCGTCTTGTGCACAAGTACCGATCGGCTGGACTTCCTCCAGTCAAGAAACTGCTTCAGTCCAACTTCATTACTTCAGGGTTGTGTTCGTCTCTGTTTGCTTGGTGGTCAATCGGACGTATGGATAGTTGCCTACTGACCAAAAACTCGTTCACGTTTTAGGTGGGCCATCTAAGTGATTGAATTTCTTTTGGTTCTTCTGTGGTAGATTTTACTGCAGCTGCGCTAATTCACCTTGTTCCTATTTAGATATCACGCCGTTTTCGTTGATGATAGTGTACACAATCAATATATTTCGATCTGCATAACTGAATGCTTGAAAAAAGTAGCCAACAGATGCAACTACTTTCGAAATGTCAATGAACGACATGTGTTGATCGCCAAAAATCTGATATTTGATTGCCTTATTACAAACAGATTATCTCGTATACATTTTTTTGGCATGTTTATAACTATGGTAGCGGATTGGTCTATTCTACTCTCTTTCTGGAATGTGGACAATTTTCTGCTCGCCAATTTTACACAATGCATGTTAACTGTCCGTGTGTTTTCAGAATGTATAATTTACTAAGGGACTCTTAAAACGAAGGCTACTTTCACAAATCCTTCATCCACCTATACAGTGTACAGTTGTTTGTTGTAGTTGTTGGTTTTTTCATGGCTGATAATTTTCTTGGCCAGTAGTTTAAAAAATAACTTACGTGTTTCGAGCTAATCAAACTAACTGAAAATGTTCATAGTTTTAGAAAATATGTAGGCAGGTAGGCGGTATATGCACCAAAACTATTCAAACTGGCCAGAACGACCACAGCGAAATGGTTTGAGCCTAATAAAACCACACTGGATCGTGTTTGGAATCACCACACAACAACGAGGCATTACCATTCCTACGATATAAATTTTAGCAGATTTGTAACTTTACTAAGGTATCTTCTACAAAGTGTACCACTATTGATCGTTCTGTTAAATTTCTTCTTTGTGATAGTAAAGGATATATACAGGTCTGTCAACCTAACTTGGACAAGGTCATTTGTGCGAACGTCCAAAATGCATGTGGTCAAGTGCACAAACTTTTCGAATACTGGTGCTGGGATGACAGCGGCCTAGTAAGCTACAGTTAACTAAACAACATTAGAGACGCGCTTGAAAGATATCTGCTGACAATACTCAATCAGCACATTTACCTCATTTTATGCCTAGAGGGATCTTGGAGCCACCATCTTTCAAGGAAAAAATAATTATACCTGTTTCTGTCGAGATGATCAGCCGAGTTTCGTAATGAAGTCTGAAATATAGTACAGTAAACATGTTAACTGTACCTTCCAACGGTTTCGCACGACCAGTGTGTCAGTACTGCTCAAATAAAACCTGGATCAAACAGCATGATGCTCGTGTAATGTGTATCATAACCAGTCCAAGTGGTATTACGAATCAGATGATGTTGATCCATCTCAGCACACCTTTTAACCATGTCAATATAAAAAAATGGTGAATTGCCATGCTTTTCTTGTGAAACTATGCGAACGTTTGCATGTAAATTGTTCACTATATCTTATATCGTTAATACTCTCTTTTAGTTAAAAAGGTTGTCGACCATGTATTTCTTTAAGTGGGGTATTCACTTAGAAAACTGGTCTACTCGTTTGAATCTTTGAGTTTGGCGAAACATTATATCGGTTAGAATTAGTTCGATGGGGTTTCCCATGGCTATATCGCCAATCTATCTATAGGCTTGGCCATGAAATAAGCTCAAGATTCAAAATCAGCACACAGAATGTCTTTTAGTTCGTTACTGCGGGAAATGATAGGTATGAAGTAGTTTTCAACAATCTCTGAGTGTTAGATTATTTTGTAGAGTAGATATTTTGTAAAGAAATGATTGGTATCCTTGGAAGGAGGGAATTTCTGTCCTATGTTCTTGATGATAAGTAGACAGAACAATTCAAAATTACTAGTTAACTATTACTTGGCTAGAAAACCACAAAATTGGCTTGGGGGTTTGTCACCTACTTGACGGCTTATTGGTGACAGACGATATTGGTTCCGGGAAGACATGGACTATATGAATCATCAGAAGACTGGGAAATCTGGGCCTTAAACTATGTGGATTCGAAAGGCGAGCCCTAGTCTTGTTGACGAATCTTTCCTATATAAATGTATACAGTTCTTACTTCTATTACTCGTCTACAATATCGTTACCTTTATGTTTTCTGTCGTGTAAATACCTAGGTTTCGATTTTTGAGTAGAGAAGACTTTTATCCATGTAAACCACACAATTCAAGACGTTCACTGTTGCTTGACTTGTCAGTCACAGCCAACTCATCAAAACGAGTTTGCAAATTTCGCGATGTTTCCGAGTGTAGTTTACGCATCATACAGCTAGTCTATTCAATGTCACATCTAAATGACATTGGTTGACTTATCTGTGATTGATGTTAACGGGTCTCATTTGATCCAATGGCCGACAGCTGCTATATCTGACGGGAAATTTATTCAGACGAACTCACTGTCTTCGGAAATCGATGTATACAGCTTCTCTCACTATCCTGCGTTTAAAAGTCATCCTCATTAGGTAAATGTGACTGTTAGATAGAAGTTTACAGCCTCCGACGGAGCAATTTTAAAGCCACTGAAAAAGAATAATCTGTGATATACCTTTCCATTTTTTCCAGAAAAGGACGGAATCTACTTCATTCAGTTAATGGTCGCCGATTTCATTTACCCACTTATAATGAACTTCAATGTGTCTGGGATGCCTCGAAGTTTCATTACACTTTTTCCAACTGCGTTCCGGACTTAGAAGGTTTTTTGTCACTTCTAATACATTGATATGCTTTATGGCAGTTACACTTGAGAAGAAATCAGGAAATTCCAAGAACCGCCGTAGGTATTAACGTTTAAATGGCAACAATGAAGGTTAAGTACTTTTACAGCCATGGCTGCTCACAAAGAGCTACTGCTTCCGAACTACGTTAGTATAATGCTAGCAATAACCGCACAATAAATACAACGATTACACTAAAACTAGGACATGTAAAACATTCTAGAGTGTGAAACTGCCAATAATCAAGGGATGTAAATCACCTACTGTAAAACACCTATAAAGTACTAACGTTAGATCAGAGCTAGGCTTATTGGGTTCTGTACAATGAGATGTTGTTCTGTGATAATAAGCTGTTTGTGAAATTAGGATGTACACTATATAATAGGGCGGAATGATTAATAAAACCATTTGCAAGATTCAGTATTACCTGGAAATGGCATTACTGGCTTTATACAGATAATGTGCTCTCAAAAGCAAATGATATCAGTATAAAAGTGCGTTGTGGTTGATATGAAGTTGCAGAATAATAATAGCCGTTTGTTATTATCGCAGTGGCAACGCCAACTTCGGGTTATCTGTTTTCACTGTAAGCGCAGGCATAATCCATACTGTAGTGAGAACAAGCGGTTGCACGATACTACTCGCTCCACTGCTATTCAGTAGTCGGGCAAGAGCACATATCTCGACACTGAAGTAGCCACAAGAAAAATACGTAAAGAGACACCGGAGTGCAGCATGACATAAAGTGGTTCTCGGCACATGCAAGAACTGAGCACAGGCATCTGTAACAACCGTGACCTTTTGAGTCGAGTACCATACGCAGATAAGTGTCATTGTTTGCTGTCATTTTGAAACGCATAACCCATGTATTGCTTTCAGGAATAAGTTGCTGTTGCGCCATGTGTGTTTTTGGCTCATACCAATACTTTCTTTCAGTGACACCTTTGTGAATTAAAAGATTACGTTTAAACAAACTGCCCTGTGATTCTTTTTATTCACTGAATTGATAATCACTCGAACTGTTCTAATTTCTTAAATTTAAATCGCATGTACCATACAGAATTGTAAAATTCGGTGAGAATGACCGCGAACAGCTGTTTGCATAATTGACTTCTTGCAAATTTTGTGAGAAACTTTTGAAACATTCCAAGTCTTTTTAGTCTGTCGTTTCTATATTATGACCAGCAGATGTTTACATCATAGAAGCACACAAATTCTGTTGTCGTCCACCCCCAAGAAAGGCAACTCATGCTGTGGTAACCGTAGTAGATTTAAGCGTTATTTAAATGTACTTTTCAGCAAAATAGTTGCATTGTTCTCACTCAAAATGTATCCAGGTAAATTTTATAAATAGGATCATATTGTTCAACTGTATCCATTGGGGAATTTGACAACTTCAGTGAACTTGGAATATTACTGGATATCCATAATAAATAATGTTTTGCAACTAAGCTTTCCCACTAATCTTAGAGTAGATACGTTACTTGAAAACAAGACTTATATCATTTGTTCTTATAATAATAGCTACCAGATTGCCAAAGTGAAGGTTTGCTGATTGTATATCAAAATGTGTACAATCTTAACGAAGATCTTTTGACCAAAATGCACACCGGGTGAAATAAACGTGTTCAGACTCTAAAGACGCAATATTATTATCAGTCGATAGGATCGACTAATCAAATTTAGCCTTGAGAAGACTTGAGTGGGCGCTTGACATGAATCCAATCAAACCTCACAAAAAGACAATCAACGAGTTTGTGAGTTTAGTGGGATAGGGTTCTCAAGATGGAAGTATAAAACTGTCAGTTTGAGCAACTTTACGGTCTCACTGATCTAAAATGTGGTGGTCTTTATTGTCCTCAGCAAAATCAAATGTGAAATGTTGCAACTGTCCAAACACACCGACTTTGCGAATGAGAAAATATGAAAATAATTGATATGCAAAACTTTCAAAAAGCGTAGTACCGCTTGAATTACTGATTCGCCTTTATAAATTATGTTTTGTGGTGAGAAGTTACCCAGGGCATCCTACAAGTTCTAATAAGGTTTTGTCAACAGTACAAGAACAGTGTTAGTTACAAGTCACTGACTAACTTATAATAGAAAATTTCACCCACCGACGGGTTATATATTCATCCCCTATACCAAAATACCCACAGAGCTGAATTTCACATGAATTGCCTAAACAACTTGCAAGTGGGCAGAAACCCAGAAAGATGTGACTGACATTTGGTTTGAGATTCAGGCAGTGAATAATAATAATCAGGCTTGGAAAACGTGAGCATACCGTACAGACCGCCAGGGAGCTTATGAATATGGAGGATCTGGTGACTATCGAAAATAATGGCATAGTTTAGAGTATGGAGTTCGAAACACGAATGTCAGTGGCCTGCTGGGGTTTTGTGCAACATACACAAAGATAAAGCTCACTGACTACTAGACGGATGCATTATGCTGAGTTGCAGAGGGTATTCGAATTTCCCTTTAGTGATTCTGAGTTTATCTGATGGTGACTTCCTGGGGGCATGTGGCGCTGGTGGACTTTTGACAATAATATGATTGAAAACGTCCAAATTTACCTGATGCAATCAGTCTGACGGATTAATAAGACGTGAGAACCGTCAAAACACAACTGCGGAACGTTTTTCTGGTAAGGCTGAAGTCAATCGCATTAAATTATGCCATATGGTATTGACGTGCACCCACAACATTTTCCGACTGCTGTATCCACCACGTGTCCAAAGGATTTGAGAGAGTCGAAGCCAATGTTTGGATGCCGTATCTCTGTAGCAGTGATTTCAGCGATTTCAGCGATTTGTTCACGGGTTCAATGTTGGAGGCCCAAGTCACCCGGATCCAGTCAGTTTATCCGTTTCGATGTCAGCAGGTTTCTGTTGACCTAAGAGGCACTCAGTGAAAACAGGTTGTATCACCGCTCTTGGGGGTTACAGAAATTACCGAAAAACAGAGTAAAATTCCAATCTAGCAAATCAGAATAAAAAACTAGTCCAGCAACTTCTTAAGTAAGTGAGAATCTAATAACACTTTGAAGTGGTCCCTAGGAGAACAGCTAACAACCTCCAATGGAAGGTCGTTCCAGTGGCTGATAAGTCTGTAAGGGAAGAACTGTTGCCTAAGAAAGGCCCGGGGTTGAAACCTACACAGCTTCTTGTCTTGACCCCTTAGACTGTTATCAATCATTCACCCAGTCCAGTGTAAATGAAATATTCTGGATCTTAAACGTGCTGTGGCAGCTAAACCTCAGCGGACGTCATTTGACGATTATAATAATTAATTTTACATCCACAAACTATCCTCTGAAATAAACAACGAAAGGGGTTATCAAGCTAATCGATAATCATTCTCCATCATGACACTATTCCACAAGCCTCGGCAAACCAAACACCACTTTGTTCATCAGTTTCAATGTAGATGCCAGGCCACCGACATGGGCAAAATGTAAAGGCAGCTGCTTAATCGACCACAGTCGTGGTTCGGATGAATCTGAGATCAGGCAGACCTGAACAACCAGTGCTGAGTTATAAGTGCAACCCAAATAGCCAACATTTCCGATGACATGGCATTTGTTGACCTACAGACATAAGGTTTTCATGGCCGAAGCTTTCAAACTTGTTTACATAATCGGTAATTGACAACCGTCACAGTTCGATGAGGCTGTCGTTATCACAAATTGCATTTACCTCTCCTCCAACCGTATGACACAGTCCTCGGTCCCAGACTGCCCTGACAAATTAACAACTTCATTAGGTGTGTTTGTAGATATGCGTCCGTTTTTACCAGCATGATGTAATTTTGCAGCAGTAGCACCAACGCCGCAGTATAGACCTGACGACGTTCAGCGAAGTTAGGCTGGTGTTAAATTAGGCGGTCCACTGTTGATGACATCTGTTTTTAAACTTATGTCAGTGAACAGCTGTCTTCAGAAAAATCGTTGGGCACGAACTGTTGGGCCAAGTTTATTCAAGAAGACGTACATACTAAGATCAAACAGTTGATGTTACATGGATGCTATAACATATAAGACAATAAAACTGACGGATACAAATATCTCCGTATTGTATAACTGACCGAATATCTGCAAAATTCGGTTGCCCGCAACCTTGATTTTTGATGAGGTTTACTCACCATATAGTAATTTAAATAACAAGTGACGGAACTCCTGATACTTATGGAAGACCTGTTCGCGTAACATGTTTTTGTTTAATTTTGCGTCCAGATATTCTTTGTTTGTTGATGCATCGACTGAGGAGTTGGATTAATTATACATGACGCTCAGTTATTGTTAAAGATTTAACAATGTAAGAACCAGCAGTATAATTTTGATCATTTGGAACGTACGAAGATCAAGACAACTCATGGGTTGAGTAATTTGACGCGCGAGTCCACCCTCAACTAAATGCGTTTTTTCCTCACACCATTGTGATGAGCTCATCGCTCAGACGTTTTGTATATCAGAGTCTTTCAGTGATATCACTGATGTGTCCACACTGAGACTCTGTTTCTTTGGCTTCGCATACTATCTTGCTAAATAACACTAGTTCTGATTTCATCCATGGTTATTTGTCATTTATCAATATTTTGGGTCATCCGCGAAACACACCACACATCCTTCAGATCATTGCGTATCTGTTGTCGAAGTCATCAAGTCATGATTGTTGTGCTGGAACTTTATGCTCTTCATTTTTCATTCGGCACAGTTTTGGAATCTTCTAAGATGTCTAATGTATATACGTATTCGTTATCAGTGACGTCCTCTCATATGTCAACATCTCACAGATTAGACGAATACAAAAATATAACGAGGTTGTCTTCGAAACTGGTTTAGACTGTTGGTCTACTACCCGGAAGCCAGCAATGTTGTTCTATCAGGATTGAACTGTCACAAAAACCCTTGCATACATTGCGTTTCTCTGTCATATTACTCTTAAAAAAGAGGAAATTTTCTGGTTCACGTATTTTGCTGTCTGTATGCTACATGCAAACATCGTTCAAACACCACGTCACTGATTTAGTCGAACACGATAAACGCCGTCAGGGAAGGCAATGATCTCTCGTAATGATTAGCTTCGAGATGAAAATTATTTAACGAGGTTCATCTTTCCCGCGGCTTTCTTTCTAAGTGGGTTAGCAGCGTAAGACGTGGTGCAGGATTTCTGATACAATGTTATTCTCGCTCTATCCGATTTGTTACTTTTGAAAGATTTACCTGTACTGAAAGTGACAAAACAAATATTGGTCAGGTCATACGTGAGACAGTGAGTTTGGTGACTGAAATAAAGAGAGCTTAATGCAAACGCAATTTTGAGAAAAGCACGGCACAAACTTTCCTCATTGTGAGTCATAAGAGATGTACAAGTTCAGACGGACTGATGCGGGAAAAATTCATTGAATTCGAAGAGGTTAAACAATTGAACAAGATTTATGCCGACTGGTAGCAGTTGCTAGTCGGTTTTTCTGCGCGTACACTCTGCTACTACATTGATCGGGATTGTTCATCCTTTTTCCACAATAAAATTTCCTTCAAGTTCCCAACCGCCACAACAAAAATAAAAAGTGTACTCTGTATTAACAGGATATTTGAGCATCACATATTTGGTCCAGATTTCACATTCAATTAAAATGTTACCTTTCGTAGTAACCGATCACTAATTCAATTGCGTTTCTGATAACAAAACTGCGTCGAAATTATGTCACTGAAATTTATGTGGAGCAAAATCTGACGGAAACAAGTGAATAAGAACTTACTGTTCCATCAGATATGTGTCTTGTGATTTTGGCTAAATTTTCAGGTTCATAAATATATTGAAATGACCTGAAAAAATAATTCTGTATGAAACGTAATCAAAAGAAAGTCATTGAGGTATTTGGTGTTTAGACTTCAGTTGTGTCAGTCTTCCTTTTGCCAACTGAGGAACACGGCCATCTGCCTTATGTGTGACAAAAGTTTACTTTGAAGTAAACGACAGATTTTAATTCCAGCTTAATTTTCCTTCGCAATATATGTTGCATTGTAACTTTAGTACGCATTGTGCAACGTATCATTGCCGCGTATTTTCATCATTCTCATGCTGTACACGCAATAACAAAACGGAGTAATGTGTCATAATTAGTCCGGAAAAATTGTTTGATAATTCATCCTCATTGAACAAGCCAAACATATTTTCTACTAAGTATAAAAAAATGTTGTTGCAAATAGTAGGCAAAGTAAAACTATTGAACCACTATGACAGAAGTGTTTCCCTGGTAACCGATATAAACCCACATACTGCGAATTGAAGAGATGGATGGATTGTCACATCACGGATGACATCAGAGTTTATAACGAGTGGGGAGGCTGGTTGACGAATGGAGCATTACACAGGGAGTGGCTGAAGAGTGGTTAGTTAACAAAAGTATGTTTGCTACTTCATTGCGTTAAAACATAGTATTTATCTGTTACCACTCGACAGGATACTGCTGAACTCTGGGCAGAAAGAACATTATGTCATTCTTTGGTTCACCGGCAACGACAGACAAATGAACAGGTCTTGCTTACACACTCATGGCTGACTGTGAATTTTTCAGAACAAATGTAGGCAGACGCACAGAATTATTTACATACCAGGCTAACGTGTACAACTTTGAATAACACATATCCATGGAAACCGTCACAGTTCGTTTTAAGTTTGATTGGTTTTCTCTTGTTATTCACGTGAGGTTAGCCATCTTTAGCAGTCAAAACAATTCAATGAATGTCATGCGTTATGTAGTTAACTAAATATGTTTCTGTGAGAGCTGAATCTGGCATAACCTATACACACCGAGCACCACTAACCTTGCTTAGTTATTTTATACCAAAAATTTGATCATGGCTAAACTCGATCTAACTCCCATGAGAATAATTGGTAGAATTAGTGCTAAAAAGAATTACGGATTATCTGCCATGTGGTAATTTTCGAGCTTTGGTGAGTTTTTAGTGGAGTAGCTTTCATTATGAAACTCTTTAATATATATATATATAAGTAATCCATGAATGTTACAAGGCAATATGACTGAACTCATTAGGTTAACGGACAGCGGGGCGAAGGCTGTTATATTACGTAAGAAGTGTTTATTATGTTGTGTCATCACACTTCCTTCGAGCAAACGATAATTTACATCGAAACATTAACAATTATTCGCCGGCCAACAAGACCATTTGCTGTGAGCTCACTTCACTTAGAGGTCACGAAAGGTCTTCTGTTAATATATCAGGCACAATTATCTACACCCAATCAGAAAAAGCAGCAGCCCACTGGTTTATGAATATAACTCAGTTCAATAAACATTATGAGTCGTAATAGTACGGATAAATACGGGCACTCGTCGGCCATCAGTAAGATATCTTATTCACGCATATTCACGCTTCAATTCGGTGTTTTGAGTGTTATTGAAGAACTAATGTGAATTCATTGTTGCACTAAGCGGACTCTCATCCTTTGAAAGCAATTCAATAGAGGTCAAGTGGTTGAAGTAACCCCTAGCACAATACACGTGGAAAAATTCTCGTAATCGTTTCCTTCAGAAATGAAAAACTAGATGCGTTACTTCAGCATACTCTGAGGAAGCCAACTCTTCGGTTCAAAGCATGTGCCCACTGTGGAGCCATTTTTAAACCGGATTTAGGCTTCTCATCCAATACCGCTGGTTGTAAAATAATGTTGTTTTAGCTCTGAATTGTGTTTACACTTTTCACTTATTCACAGCTTACATAATAACTCAGTTATGGCTAAAACGATCGGATTTGAAAACCAGAGTTATGGACTGAGCAAAACCTTATCAAACGTTTACAATTAATAAATTTATATACATGACAGTAAAACCAACTTTTGTTTGAAATTCCACAAATCTAATGAAAAAATATTTTAACCGTTTGAGAAGGCTTTTCGTGCGTTATATCGTCCAACCAATAAGCATACTTCAGCTTTTACTGAGGCTGTTGCGATACACCCTCACAAATCCTCACCTTGTGTGCAAAATCAAATGGTAGTTAGCCTGTCATTGCCGTAGTGTTAAGAGTTTATAGTCAGGAGTTTATATTATTCGTCAGGTGGTTGTTTTAATCATGCTCTCAGGCTACCTATTAGCCCGTGTTTATTTCCACATCGTATGACGGCCTACTCGCTCGTAACTTGTCCTTTATGCTACTCTTACTACATCCAATGCTTAATCCCTGTTTTACGTTTATTTCAATTGATGCATGTTTATTGGTAATAATCCGTAAAGTGTAACCGATGAGTTTGGTAGAATTGTCCTTCTTCATTCTGGCCAGAATCAATAGTTTTATTCGGATCAGTCCAACTGAAACTGGTCAGATCTCAGAGCCCAGGATGATTTGAGAGCGTTATATGGATTTGTCCCAGCTTAACTCAAGTACGAAGGTCTAACTGATAAATTCAGTTCTGTATCGTTCGTATTGTTAAAGTTTTCATTTTTCCAGAAAATGTTACGTAAGTAACCATGATAAATAACAGAGTTTTAAATTCGGAACAGCACCTTACTTAAGAATGACATCCCAAAGGATAGTACAGTATTATTGGGTTAATCGAATCAATCAATTTCAATGGAATATTTGTAATACATCAAGAAGGGTTGAAAACTATTTTTTGTAAGGTCTGATTTGCATAATTTCAGCTGTAACGTAGGCCGATTAAATCTAACATCCTTACAAATTTGAAGTATTTCAACCATGAAAATTTTCACTCTTAATTACACGAAACGATCGTTTTCGAGTAATATTGAACTGAAACCATCTTTAACAAAGTCAAACATGTTTGTAGCTTACGAAATAGACGAAGCTGTTGGTTCGTCGTTTAAACAGTGTCTGACCCAGTTCTAATGAACTGAATCAAACTGAATGATGTCGACGTTCGTGCTTTCTAAGATAGTCTGTATCTGAATAAATCAGGTACTTATCTCAAACTATGGTAATGGTTAGAACGGGTGGTTTCTATTACACCAGTTACCTTAAATTAAGCCTAGACAAGTCATCCAATTCAGGATTCTATTTACAGTAGAAAAGTTATAATAGCGGCTTCCCTACCGGGGTCGAACTATCACGCTGGTTTCACGAACATCTTAAATACTCTCCGTCCGTAGTACAATTTGTTCCACCTACTATTCATATAAGTTTATTCTTGCAGCTTGTACATCATTTGTGTTTACTTTTCAACGTCAGTGATGACGATATTATCTTAACAAATTTCGATAGCACATTCAAAAACATGCCCGTTTCTGCATGCCGAAAGACGGAGTGGGATGTGGCATTTCACAGATTCCCGTGCGTTTGAGACTGGGAACCAAACGTCAAGTGAGAGCCTAGTTAAATCAGCAGGGAGTAATGGCCAGACTGCCCGATCGTCACGAGGGGACACAGAATAGCTGTCCTGTTGATTCTAGTCGATGACTTCACCAACAGGATGTTCGTGCGGCCAACATTTTCTCACCTAATTAGTACACAGTGGACTCAGTTAGAATACAGTCTTCATTTCACTGGACCCATTTTTTTCGCATCAGTCCCCGGATCTCATGTTATGTGGCGCAAATTAAATGTCTTCATTCCAAAAGTCCATCGGTGGCTAATCTGTAGCTATTCACCGCTATTTAGTTAAGCAGCCTAGTCATTCTATCCAACTTACATCCAACACAGACAGGCTACAGTATAGACATAGTGTAGCATTTATTAAAACGCTTCCGATGCGAGTGTGTTTGCCGGATTAAGCATATCAAATGTGGACAGTGTTGAATAACGAGAGTAAGCCTCTTAAATCACATATGTATTCGAAGTTCAATATAACCTAGGACTGGTTAATACTGAATGTTCAACTTTTCAAGTAGGTAAAACGATATGGTGGAATCAAAGGTGATCGGCATGCCATTTTACCAAGTTTTTGTTTGCAGTATATTGAAAGAATGTTATTTTCATGAAGCAGTTGAAGTTGTGTTTTTTCATACTATTTTATATAGATTGAACATAACCCACAATTGATCGCAGCTGTCGCATTCCTGTAGACTTCCCAGTCGGTCCCTTTCGAAAAGAAACACTAAACTCGAGTTTCGCTCTCATTAGAGCTCCTCAGTAGTGCATATCATCGCCACTGTGGGGACTAGAACCACGGCCACGCTGTTCATGAGGCAACCGTGTTTACCACTGCGCCACTGACCTCACATTAGGCACGATCGAATTATCATCGCATGTGAACATTCAATCATTTTCGCTTGTGCGTAATAATCAGGTTGCCCTATCGCTTCGAGAGGATACACAGTTACTGCTCTGTTAGCTCCATTTAAAGACCCCTGGACTAGAACTTCTTTCAGAATTGCGGCCGCAGAAAGCGTTAAGTTTTTAGTTACTGAGACATCCTGTTGGTGAAGTCATCGACTAGAGTCAACAGGACAGCTATTCTGTGTCCCCTCGTGACGATCGGGCAGTCTGGCCATTACTCCCGAACGAAAAAGGTTGAGCGTTCACACATGCTAATTCAATTGTACCTAATATGAGGTCACTGTCACAGCGGTTAATACGGTTGTCTGACAAAGGCGTGGCCGGAGTTCTAGTTGTTACCTTGACAAGAATGTGCTTTATTGACGAGCTCTGGTAAGAGCGAAACTCGAGTCTTGTGATTCTTTTTGAAAGAAGCCGACTGGAAAATGTATGGGAATATGATAGCAGCGAACAACTTTGAGTGATGTTCATTAAATATTCAACCAAAATCCCTTATTGCTCTTCGCTAACTTTCCAACTACTTGACATAAGACTAAACCACTGCTCAACAGATTCACTCAGGTCAGTAACATCAACACACGTGATTGCTCACTTTGGGTGAACACAGACGAAGTTGTTCAGTCCCCAGTAGCAATGGTCAACCAAGCTAAATAGTATTCACGTGAAATTGGAGTTCGGTGTTTAGACATGACGGGGACTAGTATTTGATTACCGGACTATGGATCATCAAGCACAGCCCAGATCCACAAATTCCCGGTTAAGGGAATAGCTTGTAGCTAATGCTTCGGTCCGTCACTTTTGTGCTCAACAAAAGAATGCAAGGCGGACTATCTAATAATGTATATTACGTGATCACTTTTCGTATCTTACTATGGAAAATGCACTACCGTCATACAATGATAAAGGACCAAACATTAAGAGAAACGAGAGGCGGTTCGGCTTAAAATGTGGAAGATAGACTACATTGTAATTAACATTACACGTTGCGTTTTGCCTTGCAGCTGCATGAGTTGACGCGGTTGGGACGTTGCTAGAGAAAAGATCAAAAAGATGCATATCTGTACATGATAGCACAAAAGTACAACCTCTTCTACGAACCGTATTGTGGATAAGAACTAAGGAGTAATTTGCACCGGTTTTGGGGGTAGATGATCAAAAGGTTTTCCATCAAAACTCACTTACTTTAGTTTGTTTGCCAATAGTGAGATGCATGTTCGTGAAACATGCCATGATGCCTGCGAGTGATGCGAGTTATTCTTTTGCTCAGAGTCAAAATAATTGACATGTCCGTAAGGCCAAACAGTTTTTGACTGGCGCTGGTTCAGCGTAGATCTTACCAATGCAGGCCTACTAAAACAAATTTCACAAGGCCAAGCCTACCGAAGAAATTATAGTAGCCACTTGGCTTAAAACAACAAATCACGCTGAATTATGCCCACGTTTCAGATCAGTGGAACGTGCACGGACTAGGTGCATGTGTAGAGTCCAGATCAGTAGTTTGTGCATTAACTCTATTTCAAGTTGAACACCACCCACAATTGATCGCAGCTGTCTCATCCCCATAGACTTTCCAGTCGGCCCCTTTCGAAAAGAAGCACTGAACACGAGTTTCACTCTCATTAGAGCTCGTCAGTAATGCACATCATCGCCACTACCGGGACTTGAACCACGGACGCGCTGTTCATGAGGCAACCGTGTTTACCACTGCGCCACTGACCTCACGTTAGGCACGACCGAATTATCATATGTGAACGCTCAACCACTTTCGTTTGTGAGTAATGATCAGGTTGCCCGATCGTCTCGAAATGGAGACAGTTAGTGTCCGTCAACTCCAGTGGATAACCCCTCGATTAGGACTTTCTAGACAGATCTCGTTAAACCTGCTAGGCGATATTTTAAATTACTGATGCAGAAGTAGCCGTTGCACAGTACTTCTCTGATTCGCAGTACTGTCGTTATTTTTGCGAAAGGGATTTGATCCGACAACACAATCGTAGTGTTTCCTGAATGAGATATCTGTTTGCATAGAGCTTTCTGGATCACAGCATAGTACTAGGGTTAGATGAATCGGATCTAATTAACAAAGCTATTTGTTGAACACTGTTTATGGAAAACTTAGAGCAAAAAACTTATCTTTATCAGCGGAGACCCATAGTATATAAGGAAATATCCACAGCGAGTATCAAAAACGCGCGTCATTTGATTAGCTTTGCAAATGCCGATCACTAAACCCTGCAAGCCGATAGAAAATGAGAATTTATTCAAAGAACACCCAGTCTAAGTGAACGTAGTTAACAGTTCAAAAATTGACATATAAATTATTTCTCAAACGTTTTTGTCTATGTCATTTCATGTGCAAAATGATTTCCATGTGAACACTTAATGGTGACACAATCAACAAACGTTAATCATATGATAGACCTTTTGTTGCTCCCAACTTATTTGTTCGTGATGAGAACAAATTGAGCCAATCTGGAAAAATACAAGAACAACAGTTATGTGCAAGATTTAGCCGTATAAACATTGCACGTTTGCTATTCAACATATTTGGAAGTGAGCACTTTCAATCCACTCATTTGTTCAGAGTACTTATTTTGCAAAGAACATCAAAAGGCAGTTTATCATCCATCATTTTTCCAAATGGAAATATCCGAGTATTTTTTCTGCGCTTTCAATTGGGCTGCATTTTTCGAAAATGTGACGGCTTGTAAACGCGGCACACGCAATTGTTCCATCAAACTTAGAAATCTACCGTCTACACGTAAGGCACCCATTAATTAAACGGGAGTTTCTATTGATTTGTCAGTTAAAAGGTTTAGGATGCCCCCCTCGGGTTGATACACGAACCTACCAATATGCCATCGTGTGAAACTTTGGCAACGTCTACTGTCAACCTGTAAACTTGTCAGTTTTTGTTGCAGAATAGCGGTTGATAGAAATCACAATTGTTCATTTTCATCAAACGTTGCACTCTACAAAGCCACTTAACCGTAACCCGATGCTGTCAGCAACATTCCCTACCCCTTTGCCATCAAATAAACTTTATGTAGGAATGTGTTTTTCAAATAAATTGTAAAATGGTTACCATTTGTAGAAAGATTACTGAAAATAAGGAGGTTACTTTATGTAGTTACTAGCTGTTGATTTATTATGTCATACGAGATCAAACATCAGGATCTGTTATAAGACTTTAAATGTAGGTACTGTGGAATGTACTGTCGAGCTGTGTAGTCCATGATGCTCAGCGTCGATAGCATAGTTGAAGCCTGAATAATATTTCGAAGTTATGGAAAATAACGTGAGAATTCTGGGACGAAGGTTAGTTTGAAAAGACGGATGTTTTAATTATTCTTCAATGCTGTCCAGAATGGTAACCTGTGTCTCAAAGGAAGCGTGTGTCTGACGCGTTTTAACGTAAAATAGACGATTCGTCTTCAAATATTTCCTCTTTTGTTCGAAGTACCACAGTTAACGATTTTTCATCTACTTTCTTCACAATCAACTGACATTTTGATCAACCTTTCTGGCTGACTATAATGATTTCACACTTCTATCTTACTAGTCCAGTGTGCTCGCTTTGCTGCTATTAACAGTTTGAAATGATCGACGATCCTCGAGATTTAAACCTGCGCGCTTGCCCCATGATTTGTTAGCTTTTGTTTTGATAATCTGTGTAAAGCCGGACCACTTTAAATACTGCCATATTCGCAACTGAGTCACCTGAATTAACGACACTTCTACGCCAGGAGATAGACATCACCAATACACAGACTACCTATTGTTAACACGTTTTTCTAAAATTAAGGAGCGTTTAGTAGTGCATGATCGACTAGTAAAACGTCTAAGAATCTGCGCTAAAATAGTTCGCAGTCTTCAACGCACGTGTCGGGTTCGAATGGATTCTCTTCAGTTCACTTAATTCGTCTAATCTTTTCACATTGTCCAAGCTACACCAGTAACGCCAAATACACCCTTTTATAATCATCGATGCACAGAGATGGTCTGTAGTATAAATGTATGTTCCATTGGTGGTATCAGTTTATATATATATATATATATATATATATATATATATATATGAATACTCACACATCAGCAAATAGATGTCATGATTACTTCAAAATCGAGGTTCATCTGTGAATGATTTGGTAGACATTGAATGCACAGTGGTTGTTAGGGTGAGTTTAAAGGTGAAAATTCCCGGCTACTTGAATGATTACTTGGCTTTTTCGATACATAATAAGCTGGGCATGGGATTTACCTCACTAGTTCTTATTTATCGGAAGCAGGGACTATCACAAACAGATTTATTTTTAATTAACAAACTTACCACACTACCTGCGGATAATAGAAAATTTAATTTTGGCTTGAAATGGCAATGCATCTTTAAGCAGAGTAAATGAGTTGAAATTTGAGATATGGCCGTTAAGCGTATTATTGACGCTAATGACAATTGAATGGCAACTTCGTGAAAACCCACTTTAAATACATTGAACAGCACGTCAATTGTTACACGAGCTATTGAATCCGTAATAAATCTTGGTGATATAACTAGAAGACAACCTTTCGTCTAAGGTCGCACTTTAATCAACACTGCCAAATATAAGTGTCAAAGTTAAACCAAAGCAGGAGTAATGCAACACGTTTCTTGGTTTGAAGTTAAGATAGTACAGTATCGAGATAAATTTACCAAAAGAACATTTAAGCCTGTCGATAACTGTGGTTCATTGCTTTTGTTTCGGTTTCGCTGTAAAGTGATTGCTGGGAAAACACTCTTTCATATACCAGGTTACCTAAATATTCTAGCTAGGCTCAGTTTGCTCACTCAGACGGAGAATCCTCGAAACTATTACCTACTCCGTTAAAGTTTTTAAGAAGCTATCGAACAGTAGTCGCAAGTGAGCTCCTGATCAATTTGTTCTAGAAGAGAGTGTTCTGAAATCTACCACTCAAAGATAATGGCGTCGTCGACACGCCTATCAGAATGTTTGATGCGGTTCACAATACGTTTACTATTCAGGTGTGTCTATCGCCATTTACGACTGGAGAGGGACTTGAAAGACCCCGGTTTAAAATGCATGGTCACTCAAATCCATGCCGCTTTAGGCAGGAGTCATCGGCCACCTATACTAACAGAAGATAAAGATAATTACATTGTCAAACAACCGTATCTATCTCGTGGTGCTTTGCACATCAAACATTTAAAAGATTCACGTTGACTGAGCAGCTGGCATGGAACCGAGAGGCATCTCTGCCAGTTGCGCAACGTCCGAATGCACCGAATGGAGGTTCTTGAGATGTTTCCGTTCGTATTTGTTATAAGCAAACTTGTTTGACGAATTGTACTTTGTTCCGTGTAACACACATTCTTCTAGTTATAAAAATTCAACAGCACTCACAGCTGTTCGCAGCTCTGGTATTTCCGTGGACTTTCCATTAATTCCACTTCCGGAAAGAAACCGGGATTCGGATTTCACCGTTGTTATGGCTCGTCTATAGTTCACATTATTGTCACGTCCTGGATTTCAACGCCGACTTCGTTGTTGTAGAATAAAGTCCATTGGAGTGTCTCTTTTCAAAGCGGGCTGACTAAAACGTCTACCACAGCGCAACATTTGAACATATCTGTGACTTGCATTTAATATGTATTGATCAAAATCCTTTGTTACAGACTAGTACTCAAAATATCTCTTAACGCGAATAGTGATTTTCACAACCTCGTCTTGAAGGGGAATGACAGTCGTGGTGTTAGCGATCATAGGTAAAATGACCGTTACTATTTCCCTTCGTGATGGTGGGTAACTTGACCGTTTATCACAGACGAACGTGGCTGAATGCTTCAACATGATAATTCAGTATTGCTTAGTAACAAGTTAACGATACAATGGTCAATACGATTGTTTCATTAAAGCACGGCCAGAGTTCTAGTCCCTGCCATAACAGGGGTGTGCACTACTTATGAGTATCACAAGAGGACAGTTCAAATGCTTTGGTTAGGGGCTGACAAAACATTTATCGAAACTAGACAGAAGCAAACAGGCTGTCAGTGGTGCTCTATTTACACTATCCCAATTCCCTGGATACTCACCACCTTCAGGTTAATTTAGACCATTTGTTAATAAACGACGAGATTATGTCCAATACAAACTGCCTAAGCAGTCATTTGCAGTGGTCGGATTCCTCTCTCATGTAACCTTCGCCCATTTTTAGTTCCGGTAGAATAGCAATAACTCATGGGTTGTAAGGTTGGTTACATTTTAGAATTGCTAGATGCTAGTGTTTTAGGAAACTCAGAAGGCGGCTGCATAAACAGTGCAATAAGAAGGCAAATACTTGTGATTATCCTATCCAGTGTAAATTTAACGAGTGTAAGCTCACGCGTGATTTCCCTCTAGGCCTCTGGAAAAAGAATCTACGTTTTCGACATAGGTATTAAATAAAGCAGGTCTGACTGTCGAAACACTCAGCAGTACAACATTGTCAATGCTCATCAGTGGAGTTGGTGGATTCCAACGTCAACTGATCGAAAAATCCTGCTTGGGCAGTCAATCGGCTGGATCATTTGGTGTATTCCATATGACACAGTTGGTCTGGTGGGTAACTAGGTCCAAATGTGACATTTCCGAGGTTCTGGCGTGACTTCGTAGTTCAGCTGGTAAAGTATTTGCCGCATTTGGGAGTGTTGTTTCTATGGCTTGTTCGAATCCGGCCAAAATCTAGATTTTCCGCAACTGGGTCTCTTCTAAACGGTAACACTAATTTAAATCGTACGCGACTAAGCATACGATAAGAGGGATCACACTAGAAAGGATACCCTTTCTTGTAGTGTGACAAAATATAACGGGATCATTAAGATTGCTTTAAACAGCCGTAGTCAATTCCCGATTCAAACTTCCTTCACGGAAGACACGAAAATATAAAGCAGTGCTGATGGAAGAAACTACCAGAAAAAGGGTTCCAAACAATTCTTCAACGGGTGGCCTTTTTGTCGGTTAATCTTTCAGACAATACCGACTCAATGGCCAAGTGTGATTATCTACTCCGATGGTTTTTCCATCCTAGCGGTTGATGTTACGGCATCTTATATTATGTGGATATTTTGTTTATACTGCTGCACTATTTGAGTTTCATCGAAATTCTGTACCACTCCAACATATTATTCGTGATTGACGTCCTTAATGTAAGAAACACACAACATTCCAAGATCTTTATTGATGAGCCAGCTCAGTTCGCTGAGAACAAGCGAGTTGTGGGTGACCGACCTTAGATTTTAGTCGGAAACTCCTGAAGTGATATACTCATTCACTCTCAAGACAAATGCACCAGATTTAATTTTTGCCTGATGAAAACTGTTTTTCTGACTCAATCAACAGTGACACGCTTGTACACACTAAACTTTGCTTAAGCTTCCGTACAACTGGTACAACGACCTTCAAAGACGTAACAAGTTAAATAGAAGGATATTTCCATAAATACATCTCACTTCTTGTTATAAGGGGGTTTAATTCGGAGATATAATCCACCAAAGATAACCAAAAATGTTCAATACCATTTATCTCAATGGACTACAGTTACTGTAAGGAAGTACGTCTGGAGTTCAGTGAACTCTGTCACCTGACCATCTATGAAGCTAAAAATACGAGCAAACGGGCAAAACAACCGGCTGAATACAATGCGTAGAAGGACGCAATCGAGGATTGAAAAAGTTGGGACAAATTATGGACCGGAAATCATATGTATATGCGGTATATTTTTTGTGTGGAAGTAACTGGCAATACTTCGTACAATTGTAACAAGCTGTTCGGATAAGAAAAACGCCTCTTCCATTGGCATCAGTAGCTTAGAAATTTGACGAAACAGAATTTTTAATACTTTGATGCTCTTAGAAGACAATTGAACCGATTCGCCTTTTTCTGTTTAACGAATGGCCAAATGGCACCCGGAATTGTTCTTTTTCGTTTGTTGACCTGAAAACTAGTTATAAATGCATCATTCACAGAATAAAATGCTTGAAATTATTTTCTTCCATACATAACGTGGATTTCCCTATTCACATTTGCAGCTGCTTCATGAGACCCAACCCGACCACCTGCGATGCAAATGAATTAGTAGATTTATAACATCGAACATTGAAATGTCTAAACTTTTCTCACAGCAAGCAGAATAATGAAAAGGCATTGCTGCGAACACACCTAAAAACAATTATGGAGCTGGCAGACATCCCAAAATCCAGGTGTGCAGATAATCATTTGTTTGCATTTACAAGGCTGCTGGGAGAGAGGTTACATGTGTGCGTGCGCTAGAGAGGGAGTCTAGGCTTACATGTATACCTGATACAAATTTACGTGGAACATGCATGACTAAATTCGATTTGCATGCTCGCAGTAGGGAATCTCCGAAACATGCACACATATGGCGAGCGGAGATAACACAGTTCGCGTCTTAGCCACTCTGGTGACGGCACAATCTGTTCAAATACGATTATCTCCCGCTGACTGTACGAGCCATGCCAGTTGATGTGCGTCGATTGTGTAGCCCATTAGGATTAGCATTCTGCTCCTCATCCCCACATGCAATCACCATCAGTATTGACACCGTCCGCTAACTGGAACGCAAATTATTTGATAGTGGGGCACCATACATAAAAATGCTTGTCTGTAAAGCAGTTTTTAAGAAAGCAGTGTTCCTGTTGAGAACTTTTACAGGTTCCCCCAACGTACTTGCTAACACGTTTTGCACATAAATATGCATTTGCCAATTAGCCTAATTTACACCCAACAAGACACAACTTTATCACAATAGTATATTCATTACTGCAAATTAATATAAATTGAAGTAAGGTTGCTTATCCGTTCTGGTTACATACAATTCAGCGTGTATCTTGTTAGCAGTCTGCGTTGACATGTGAAGAAAAGGGGATGTCTGGCACGTTACCAGAAGCCTTCTGCTCACCGGAAATCTATCGGGTAACATTATGTTTGGTATTTATACTCTCCTTTGACATTGTTCGATCAAACGGTGTAGATTGAATAAAGTCCTGCAGATGAATATTGCTCGTAAAACTAATTCATCCAAAGAAAGCAAAAGATTTGTCTGAATGTCTTTTGAACATCTGACACCATGAGAGGTGTATGGCACTTTGGCGTAGGAGGGATAATCCGAGTGATACCATGAAAAATATATGAATATAACATAAACTAAGATTGACTTTGTGACAAAATAATTATGATTACTGATGAGTAGTCGGGGATTTGGTTAATTTTAAAGTTGAACATCACTCACAATTGATCGCAGCTGTCGCATCCCCATAGACTTTCCAGTCGGCCCCTTTCGAAAAGAAGCACTAGACTCGAGTTTCGCTCTCATTAGAGCTCGTCAGTATGTTCAACTTTAAAATTAACCAAATCCCCGACTACTCATCAGTAATCTAAAATATATCGCCTAGCAGGTTTAATGAGATCGGAGATTTCGACCTGTCTAGGAAGTCCTAATCGAGGGGTTATCCACTGGAGTTGACGGACACTAACTGTCTCCATTTCGAGACGATCGGGCAACCTGATCATTACTCACAAGCGAGAGTGGTTGAGCGTTCACATATGATAATTCGGTCGTGCCTAACGTGAGGTCAATGGCCCAGTGGTAAACACGGTTGCCTCATGAACAACATGTCCGTGGTTCAAGTCCCGGCAGTGGCGATGATATGCACTACTGACGAGCTCTAATGAGAGCGAAACTCGAGTCTAGTGCTTCTTTTCGAAAGGGGCCGACTGGAAAGTCTATGGGGATGCGACAGCTGCGATCAATTGTGAGTGATGTTCAACTTTAAAATAATTATGGTCAAAAATCATCTTTACTTGGTTATTCAGCAGTAATTCATTGGCACCTGAATGTTTACACAACATACCAACACAACCATCGTAAGAATAGTTAATTTTAAAAACTTGGAACAAACTTATCTGAGTTTGTGTATGACAAAACTGAATGGATCAAACACAGTGGCCCGTTAGCTTTTGCTAGAGGATGCGCAGATTCAATGGTTCAACTAATAACTACCATATTCCGTAGTTGCAAGTTTGGCAGATTCATTGTGGACTGTTAGAAAAATTTCGCGCAATAGACCAAATTGACACTCCAAACGGCTGTCTTTCCAGAAATTACTAAAACTTTATTCTCTGGAAGAAACTACATATTCTGATTAACAATGAGAAGATCTATGTATCACATAAATCACTGAACCACTAGACTCCATTGGTGCAGAGGCCATTTCTAATCGGGAGGTAAATAACGGAAATGCAAATATACATACGACATGTAAGTAACAATATGTCAACAATGCCAAAACTTTAAAACAAAATGTTGGGACATCAAAATCTGGATCGCGCAGTAAGGGGTAACTATAAGTGTTTCGAACTACTGATTGCGACAACACGGCTGACGGATGGGTTGTTGTGAGAATAATCCTTGACTTGTAAGTAGCTTGCTAGATGAAGCTTTATAAGTTATAGGGTCGAAGGAGCTCACCGTAGTAACGTGTGTTGTTTGGCGGCATCAGGGCAGGGTGTGTTTCTTAGCCTGCTGTGTAGCAGTGAATAGCCATATCTTTTTGTGCGTCGCGTCGAATTGTGTGACAAAATCCGAGTAGTTGTGGTAGCGGTGGTGGCCAAAAACCCTGCTAAACAATGAACCAGGTTATGTGTTGGCGGCACTGACATTAACGCTGCTGACATAGTAGGAACCACCAGCCATGTTGGGCTGTCCCAGTCATGCTTTGCGTTGGGTCTTGCTGGAATACTGACAGCCCCTACACTACAGTGTGTATCAAAGGGGTCTCAATGTTTAGACGCGTTGCATATTTGGTACTATATGTTAGAAAGGTAACGGATCCGAATGTATACACGAACTAGGGAACATGTACGGACAAACTTAACAGAGGCATGGTGACGGATTTGCCCCAGTGGTTCAGCTGATCAACCAACCACCTGAAAACATCCGATAAGATCATTCGACAATAGCCCCTGCAATCACTTTGGTCGACACCGAGTTGGGACGTAATGTAACAGTGAAAATAAGTACCACGTGTACCGTATGCATTGCTGCGAATTAACAATGGCTTCATAAAGTTTGTGGTTGACCTGATTCTTCAGAAATGATGGTTACCTGGCACTTGTTACGTTGCTCGAATTTATATAATGGAAACTTAGGGAAATGCGTTGCTACATTCAAAGAAATGTACTAATGGTCTTGGCCAATGTCATGTAATGTTGGATTATATATTGGGGTTATAAACGATGATTGTTGCACCCGAGATATACATCGAGCTGCTTCGATTGTAGTGATATCTCTGCAAAATGTTGAGAGAAACGGCCGGAAAAACTGATATCATCTGATTTTTTGGTCAACCAATGTGGCTGATGCCAGGTAAGAAGATCGTTAGGCTCTTGATACGTCGTTATGGTCGCGTTGGCTTCCGAGTTAACAGGCTGAGTAGACCAATTTAACAAACGTTTTTGGGAGGGTAAGACGAACACTATCTGAGAGGAACCAATTATTCCTTGAGAAGTTGAATAATTACAACGATGCACAGAGAAAAGGAGTCGTGCACATGGAGTTTCAATACCACTGATAGTTACAAAACTGTCAATGTGGCTGAATGACATATGTGACCCACATTTGTAGTTAGAGCAATGAAAACAAAAAAACAGAACAGTTCAGATTTTTGGCGGAAGAACACGTTATTCATATCAGTTTGGTTGTTTGGTAACTAATCAGGAAGTTGGGTTACTGCAATATGAACCAATGAATATAGATAGTAAAACCATGCAATCTATACAGAACGAAAGTTGAGTTGGCATGAATCTCAAAAACAAGCATCTCAGCTATTAATGACAAAATGTAAATTCGAACCCATACAGTTGTTTATTCTGAGTTCCTGTGGATTAGTTGTCGACGTGGACCCGTCTGGTTTTGTTTTTGTACTCCCGGATCAAATGTTGCTTATCCTGATATAGTTATCTCACTATTATTTACTTAAGGCTTGCTAAACCCTGTTTCAATAATCAACTGTTGTCAGTTCCATGTTGAAACGCAGTCACTTTGTCATTCACAACAAAACATTTCTCTTTGTGTGTTCAAGATGTGTCTGTATTTAGTGAAATATTTTCTCAGTATGCTTACGACATCCTTTAGGGTTGTGCAAGTCATTATAGCGAACGGATCACTGTAAAGCGAAATGCAATGGCTGAACTAGTATGTAGGCCATGCTGCTGAAATCTAATTTGAAACACCTCAAAATTGCAGAGTAGTAGTAATGTTTCACACAACAGTACAGCACTAACGTAGCCTACACCTCTCCTTTTCATAGCAGAATGCACCAGCGTCTTGGTTGTGGAAGTATTATTGGATAGACTTATACTATCAAGTTTACAAATGTGTACTGTAGTTTGATACAGATAACATGAGTGTGCGTCCCTACTTGCACTTTACTCTGGAGAGAAAATTTGTTACTCAGTAGTGATCGAAATAAACGAAAGAACGAGATATTTTTAAAAAAAAACTGAAAACCTTCGAAACAGGATAACGTTACGACCAAAAATTCGCAGGCAGACAGTCAATATTAGACATGCTGGCAAACAAAAAGACGTGCGCATCCAGTGACCTGTGAGTGTACCTTAGGACAGGGAAAAATACTCCTTGAAGCCTGTCCACACTTAACTACGTGCCGATCAAATCATCCATGAGAATGGAATTAAAACTCGTTCCAGAGTAGGTAGACCCTGTGGAAGAGAAAAATTTCCATATACAATAGTCACCTGAAACTCCTGGATGAGAGAAGAATGTCGCAACTCTAACATTTTGAACCTTCGTGATACGAGGCATACTCACAATCGTCTGATGGCCTCCCGTACGATTATTCAGTGAAATTGGATGGTTTAGTTAATTGACGTGTTTTGTTAAACGTTTGTCTGGTGAACAGGGCTTACTGCAAATGATGAATCTAGCCCACTAACACGCCAAGTATTCTATATTATTGTCTGTGTTGTTATCCGTCGGTATTTTATTCTGACAGCTCCAACCCAACCAGTCAACACAATCGGAAATTGTCTGCAGAGTGATGGTTCAAATTTTCGATGCTCAACATAGTTTTCACCAGTCCAATTTAGAACACTAATGGTTGTATGAGATACACTAACTGATCCTGATGTGGTCAGTGTTGGTCGACAAGATGACGTACTTGCAACTCCCTTCTTTGTGAATTCTCAAGCTTGGACATGTCAACTTAACCAGTAAGGTGCAAAATAAAAAAATCATGATGAACGGAGATTCCAGTACCGCGTTATCAGGGTGCGTCAAAGCATTTATAGACAATGGACTGTTAGACCTTTATAAACGTGTTGCCAACAGTAAACCTGTATATGTTACCTTGACTGAAAAAGTAACATATGCAAAAGATGTTCATTATCGTTTGCTTGCCAACAGACTTGACATGAACGACGTGCATATACTTCATTGTATTATTTTGAGTGTTTCACTGCTAAAATTGTATGTGGTGTTCCTAGTTAGTGAAACGAGTTCAGTGGGAAGACTCGACCATGTGATCCGCAAAAAGACCGCATTTGTCATCTGTTGGTTCCTAATGGTTTGCTTTAAATAAACAGGATTGAACGGATTTCACAACTATCCGTGACCACTCGGACTAACTTAACAAAAATGGACCATATAGTTTTTAATCCGGAGTGACAACAACCGGCTGAGTGCGCTTAACATAACCGCAATTGACGTAAGGGATATAGTCCGATGGCTACGACTCTTGTTCTCTTTCACTGTTGTATTCAATTCTTCTTTAATGGTGGTCCGGAACATCCCAAAGATTCGGCAGTTCAGAGTCATAATTTACCTACGTGAAGTAATTCGGTAGACCGTAGCTTCCCTTTCTCAACCTTTATGACGTCTATCCGGGTCAGACCATCTGAAAGATGATTTATCAAAATCCTTCAATGGTACATGATCTACAGTGCACTTTCAGTTCATTGAAGGCACCCACACACCTGTTTAGATTATCTTTTCATCTTGGATGGACGAGTGTTGACCAACTGTTCACTCAAAACGATAAACGACCTGATTTAATTATGCTATTTAAATATTTACGCAGGCACTCAACGCATCGGGTTTCTTTCAGTTCGTTTAAATCAGAACGGTTGAAAAAGTACAGAATGAAGTTCTTTTGTGTTTGCACACCAACAAGCTATAGTTTTAATTCCACAACGAAGCCCTAATATTAGTCAGTTGGAAACTAAGATTGTGAATCTCTCGTTTTTCTTATCCGATTCGCCTATAAACCTTTCCTCTTTAATATCAGTTTTACGTTGACTGTTTTATCGATTATTTCCTGTTTTCTTGGTTTATTGTAGTATACACTTTGCCTTGAAAGTAATAACATTTTGTTTCTCAATCTTTTTGGTTTTTATTAGTTTAGCGATTACCTTCTGTGCCAGTCCACCTAAAAAATTTGTCATCGTATGTCCACACGCTAATGAAAATTCTGAATTTGAAAATCTCCAGTCCGTTCACGAATAGGTAAAGTATAGTTTGACATTTAGTCTTTGTTTGCTCGGCAATTAGTTCTGGTAGGTGAATCATCCCGGGAGATTCGAATCTTAAAATTTATGTGCATCATACAAATCGTCTTGTGACATCTAGCCAAGCAATTTGCACGTCTGCCAACATTGCGGACGACCAGTTCGCAAGTGACTGCTCGGCTGTACGATATGCCGTCCGCGTGTACTGAACTCCCACACTTAGCCGAAGTAGGTCTAGTAAGCTAATCTGTCTCCACACTAATCATATGACCGCGAAATATGCTCTGAGATAAATGGGAATGCGACAACTGATATTGGGTGATTGTGCTGTCAGTGAGAGTTTACATTTCACAGCAGACATTTTATGCATACTACCTTACTATATAAAATGAAGCGGACAACGAACTACTCGGATTTTCGGTTTCGCTTCATGATAACTTGTATCCGGCTGTGAATCAACATTGTCACTTTCTATATTCAGAATTTATGAATAAACCCTGTATCTTTTCATCATAGCAGAAAGAAGATATATGTTGCGATATGTTAACATTTTATTTCCTCTTATCAGTTGCAAACGTAAAACATGCCAGTTATATACATCATACAAATAAAGACAAACTGGGAACTAGACATGCCTACAAGCACACCATTTTTTATGTAGTCACGACCATGGCAACCCAAGAGGTTGTCTCAACCACTTTTGTGCACACAACGTCGGTTGGTAAATTCGAATAAGCATCGCTTCACAGAAAGCTAACAACTTCGGGTTTCGATTGTGCAACAATATCTTGAATGCGTTCAGTGGGTGAACTTAGTGACCTGTTGTCATGAGGTGTTTAGCAATCGATGAGGTTGGATTTCAAGCCGTCAGTGCACCAAGTTGAGAATGATGCGTCATCTGCTGTTTCAACCACTTCGAAATGTGTTCGGCGACTCGCTGTGATAGCTGTTGATCCGTTCTGCCTATGTAAACGTCACGGCAACTGAAAGTGAGCTGGTACACAACAAAGGAGAGAAAACAATTTGACAAACTACTTTCGCGATTGCGGAGAACTAGTCCTCGGGTGGCATGAGACAAGCGCAACTGCGCGGCCGCGAATGTTCGCTCCAGAGCAGACTTCAATTTGTGTTTTATACCTTTGGCAAAATGGTCACCCTTGAATGGCAGGAATAGGAAAACATCCTTCTTTCGAGCCGTCAGTATGGGCTCAGTGCTCTTCTTAACCGCATTATGCGCATCTCCTGTTTTTTTCATAAACTGTGATACATTCATCTACGCAAAATTGTTGTCCGTTTACTTATTGTCTAATTTTCTTGCTGGTAACCAACTAATCCGCATCTTGGCACGCAAATCCATCGCCCAAACGTCTTTAGATGCTTCTGCTTTGAAGACTCAAAGAAAACTTAAAAACAAGTTCCGTATTAGCATACTAAATATTAGCATGATTTTTTGCTTTAACATCTCACAGGTTAACGATCATTTGTGAATACTTGACGGCGCTTCTGTCTTCTCTAGAATTTATTCTAGCACGTCTGGAGATGTCATTTGTTCGAACGTGATCCATAAAATCAGATCTCAGGATTACAAAGGTGAGTTTAAAAAATAGATACCATGTATCCTCTTGCTAGGATCAAACAACCTATTATCAGGGTGAGTTATCCGAATTGCAGAAAAGCAAATTGGTTGGATCCTAGAGACTACTCCAATCATTCAATAACAGTACAAACACGCTGCCCAAATCCGTGGCTGATTTATCTAGGTATTGGTTTTACCACAGTTAATTCAGTCTGTTACACGACGGCAAGCGCATTCTCAATTCTTCAGATGTATTTTCCGAGAAGCGTTAATTAATATGTAACCCTCTAATGTCAAAAGGTGACTAAATCTATCTGTAAGAATAACTTACAGTGTGACCTTCAGGGATAATCAAAGATGCATTCGTCTATCTTGTCTGCCTCTTACTGGAAAAAATGAACCGAACTTTTAAAACCACATTTGTGTTTCTTAAGCTTCATCAGGACTTCCGTTTGCCTAAAGAGAGTCATACACTGAGAGAAGATAAGAATTTGCGCAATACAACTCTAGTTTAATAATTCGTTTGGTGCCTGGTTTTCCTGCACAGAATGGTGCGCGTGGTACGCTGATGTTATATTCGTTCACGTGAAACCCATCTCTGTTTCGCAGTAAAAGACATGCTTGTCATTTTTTGTTCTGAACTTGAGAAGAAAAATACGTCGTCGAAAAACAGATCTACGCATTTAATATCTGCCAGTAATGTCGTTTTGCATAAAACTACTTCCTACTCAACTAATTTGAATGCACCACAGGTTGGTTTGCCCGAGTAGGACGAGTGAAACAGTGAATATGATGGGCTAACCCATTTCGATGTCAAACGGCAGTCGACCTTAGCATGTCGAATATCAAGATTGATCTCAAGGTTGGGCGTAAAAATGTTTAACGGAAGCTGATAATCATACGAAGTTAGTCTTTACGTTAGTAGAGTCCAAAGTGATCTGAAAGTGGCATAACGAGTGATCTTTCATAACCACATGTTATTTACCACATTAACTTTTAAAGACTTGTTAATTCAACAGTTCGCCACAGCGCACTGTTACAATGTTGGCAATGGCCTTCATATTGTCCATAGAGGACAATAGTACAAAATGCTTACTGAGGCATAGGTTGGGCGTTTTGGAAACGTCCTTTATTCTATTGTCTTTTGTAAAATCTCCACATACCAGTAGAGTCAATTCCCAACAGTTTTTATGGTTGCAGCGAACTGTCTACGTCGAATCTTATAAGTATATTGCACTCAAATTACCTCCGGGGCCGGACCGTGCACCGCGTGTTATTTAAACGTTTATTCGAGGTAGCGACTTTATCGTGAACAGTCGGTCCGAATCGATCAGGTCAGCAGGTCTGATGTAGCCATTATTAAGAAAAGTGCAACATCCAGAAGTTTGGGTGTTACGTTGATTTAAACTAGACATCTTCGGCTATGAAGACAACCAGCAAATCCAATCTCGGAATAATACACGAAATCTGCCTATTAAGTGAATGAGCGGATTGTCAGATGATTCCGGGTGACACAAACACACCAACATGCAGAATGTATGGTGGACTTTTCGGTCATGTAATTTTACTCCATGTCCGAACACAAGCTTTTTCCCGAATCATACTATCTGAAGACTATGTATGAAAATTAGTAAACATTACATACTACTGCAGTTAATTTCAGCAGCCATGAATGTTATACTAAACGTTTGCACTGCATTAAATAAATGAAATTTTCTAACAATCATTCATGCAATTAGCTGTGCCATATGATAGTATCTTTTCAGCAATAGTACATGACGGAACCTAGGACACATTCCCTATGTAGAGCGACCAAATTTTCAGCTATTCAACTACTAACGGACTGATCATTATTCATAGACGAAAGCCGTCGGGTGCTAAGTCGTTCCTAGTGTAAGGTCAGCGGCGCAAAAGTCAGCACGGCTGCCCAAAGAACGGATTACTGAAGTTCATAATCCAGCTTTGATAAGGATATACGTTGCTGACGGGCAGTAACAAGAGCAAAACTGGGGTGTAGTGTTTTTTCCACTGGACAGATTGTAATTGTCATGTGAACGCAGAAGCTGCAGTCAAATATGAGTGATATTTAACTATAAATTGACCTAATCTCTATTTGCAGGAAAATGTTCTCGACGTTGATGTATTCAACACTGAAGGGCACGTTCATTGGAAGCAGCATAAAACCAGATAAATAGTTGAATAAACGGTGTCTGTATGAGTGGAACTAGGTGACGCCTTGTGAAGTTGACACTATTTGCTTAAGCATAATAGTGAAAGAGAAAGGACAAACAGAATGAGAGTTTTTGAGGAATTAATTGGACGAGGACCTTTCGTTTATCTGCACTTTACAGCCAAAAAATATACGGTGGAACACGATGGCCAGCAACTAACCTCTTCATCATATTAGCCTGGCTACTAAAGCTTATCCCAAAGGAGTTTGTGTTAATGCTTAGAATTGGGCCTACGTGGATCTTGATTACTGACTGGCGAGAATAAAAACGTTTCTTTCGCTATGGGTCATACAGTTTTAATGATCAATTTCCCACAGAGCACTCGATCAGTGGTTATAACGACTTATAGGCCAAAAAACACCAAGTGTCTGTTTGCTCACTTCTGCTCAAATATTTCCGTTTGATAGCATACATGCCAGGCTGGCTGTAAAGTGCAGATAAACGAAAGGTCCTCGTCCAATTAATTCCTCAAAAACTCTCATTCTGTTTGTCCTTCCTCTTTCACTATTATGCTTAAGCAAATAGTGTCAACTTCACAAGGCGTCACCTAGTTCCACTCATACAGACACCGTTTATTCAACTATTTATCTGGTTTTATGCTGCTTCTAATGAACGTGCCCTTCCGTGTTGAATACATCAACTATTGCATACTATTGCATAGTCGAAGATTCTAGTAGGATTACACTAGAGATCACGAAAACTTACCGTTTCACATGCTCAACCTGCAGTGTAGTCAACGTGTAGTTTATACTTCGTAACCAACTTAATTTATTCAGCAACAAATTAGTTTACTGCCTCGATATTCCTTTTATGGTAACTAACATGATGGCTATTCAACGCATGGTACAGGACACTTGTTAAAGTTTGGTACAAAGTACCGTAGAAGGCTACTTTCAAAACAGCTTCGAGGTTAGTTGGAGTGATGGTTTGAGTTTGGCTATTACGCTGAACGTAGCCTGATCATTATTGGCCTTAAACAATACAATGCTGGTCCTTTCATATTACGTGGAGTTTGCACGTTACAACTGTTGTTTACATTTCAATGATTGTGATGCGGAACAACTCACATTTTTCAACAAGCATTTTACTCGGTGTTAGATAATCATGAAGGTCTAGCTGTCTTTGATGTTGCTTTCAACACAGTGATTACTGCACCTTGTCGATCCACGTCCGTGGGCAACATTCATCGGTCTTAAAACAGACAAAGAGATATATGTGAATAATTAGATGAGCAGAAGCTCAATTTTAATATCACAGGTTGCAAACTGCACAGAGTATACACTCAAGTCGAGTCTTATAATCACCGGCCGGTCTATTCGGATGCTTTATCTTGTAATGGATATACCGATGCTTGACAAGCCAAAGAGATTTGAGAGAAAAATGGTCATGGTTGTTGTAATCTATATCACACTACTTAATGCGTAGGAAGTTGCAGTCAATGAGACAAGATTCCACGGAGAAGAAGCAGAGCCATCTTAGTAGTTGCAACGCTGATGTAAGTATATTGACGAAGAAAGGATAGGAAATACTAGTAGGAAACAGTGAACATTGTCACTGATGAACAGTATGACACATTAAACAGGCGGACATTACTGTTGCCCATTGGTTGACCGTCACTTTTGCAGCACTATCGTCAGCGGGACGAAAATGTTTGGTGCTGGCGAAAGATAGTTTAGCTTCGAATATGCTTAATGTGTACAAACATCAGTTTCCAACTGACTGACTGCAGAATGTAACCCGACTTCTCACTGCTGTTGGTTTCAATACAGTTTCCTCCTATAAACCCTATGTCCTACTGTCTAGTCGGTTGGATTTTTGAGACATATAATTTGTACGAATTCTCTTAATTAACCCCTTTTTGTATAGGCAGCTAGAATGTTTTACTTATCTATTTCACGACAGTCGTATTGTTCACCTGTAGTGCAGTTATTTTCTATTTGTTGTTCACTATTCCGCTTTCCTTGAACTTATGTTCAATATCCATGAAAAATAAACAGGCACTTCAGGTTTTAATATATACTCATATCGACGAACAAGAAAACAAGCTACTTCGATGTGTGCATCGCTGCAAGTTCGAACCGTAGTGTTTCCTGCCATTCTGAGACGCAACAGTACGGTTCTACTGCTGCTGTTTTCTTCAGGTAACCCGTCCATAATTACCAGGCTATAGGTGTTTTCGTAAGGGTATCGAATAATGTTGAACCCGAAACTTATAGAACTGTCGTAATAAAAATCACATTGTTTTCAAAAGTAGAATAGTGCCTTTCGATTTGACCCGTGAATAACTGCATGTATAATGACATATTTAACATGTTGATTATAACCCACAGGCGTGAACCTCAAAAACGCAGTGTTCAAGTTATCGGCGTGCGCTCCAGCCGATAGCCAGCCGTAGTTTCCATATATAGGCTCCACGGGGCTCTCGCCGAGATTCTGAGTCATACTGAATGTGCAACTTGGTCGTCTTCCTTGAGACACTAAAAATTTAGCTGGTCAGTCTGGTCCCAGGGCACGGAGCACAGACACCTCTGAAAGACTAATGCAAACATATGCATCTTAAGGTAGCTGCAGTTCGAGTGTCACACTTCAACGCAAAACGATCACTGCCACACGGAAACCGCCTCGTTTGTCCAAGCAATAGACGATCGTTCACAATACAGCAGTCATTTACTGCTATCAGTACGCTGTTGATCGTACAAGGTTAAGTCTGTTGTTTGGTCAGAGGTCGTGTGATCTTGCGGACAAAATGGTCTGCCAAAGTTTAAACGACGAAAATTTCGGGGTAATTTACTTAAGGCCACTAGTGAACAAAATGTCAAGCTCAGTTCAGTTGTAAAAGTCCAGCAACCTGCAGCCAATCATAGCGCTTGTGAGAAATAGTTATAAGGGATCCACATAATTATAACAAATTTAAATTTACATCCCAAACAGGGATCTTTTAAGTATACTTGACTCATTCTCTTACATCTCAACCTCTGACAGCGAGTGGCAGCAGTTAAAACGCGTAATGACTAGCATTTTTGTGAAAGGCTGTGTGGAACAGCTGGCCGAGTAGTTGAATGACAAAGAGCAAACCAGTTCACCTAAAAATAGCTTAGTGATTTAACAACAAATGCGTGGCATTGTTCACTGTGTAAGGAAGAACGCGTGTGGTCAACATCACTACAGAAGGAATACACCAATGGTTCCCACTGATATTCAACTGCCATATATCCATGAAGAAGTCCTGATAAAGTAAGAAACAGAAGGGGACCTAACGGCTGAAAATAGCTGAGTCTGTATTCGAAAATAAAGGTACCAACACCCTACACACAGACAACCTAGCTGTAAATTAAAGTAAGGTGTCATCAGCACGATACCTCCTTAAGGCTTCAACTGCCCAGTTTCATTAAATGTACTCACTTCACGGAAAACTCGGCAGAAAGAAACGACAACATTCAAGCCCCTGAGCTCGGCTAGCAGCCAAATTGTCTAACGTCTTTAGCCACAGAATATGTTGGCCGCAAGACGAAGAAGACTCTTCATTTAACGTCAGCCGTCAGGGTAGACGAAAGAACTCAAACAGGTGAAGTTTAACTGAAGGTCCGGTATTAAAAGTTGAAATTTATAAATCAAAATGTTGAGGCTTAACAAGGATTTAAGTTAAGACCTGGTTAATTCCTCCATCAGTAAGGATTAACTCCAAAAGATGACCCACTACTGGTCACAGTTTGTTTTGATGAATACTTTGCACAACTTCATCCAAAGAAAGGACAAGCGGTAGCACCAGAACTACTGACGAAAATGTCAAAAAATGGGGCATTTCAAGCAATTTGGTGGTTGAACGTAGGTAGTCGCGTAGGTAACACTGAAAATACATACAAATACATGGGACCACCAAATATAGATAACTCTAGTTAGCAACTGAGAGTGTTTCTTATGATGTTTTGGAAGTAATGAGATGAAACATCATTTACTCAAAGTTAAACTTTCTCCGCTTCAACGGAATACCCGCACAGCTGAAGTTGTTTTGCTATAACGAGACATTTGACAGAATAGAGGCGAGAGTCAACGTAGATTTTGGGGGGACTAAGAGTGGTCATTAGATGAAAAATCACTGAGGATATTAGCGGGCATCCTTTATCATTCCATTAAAAAGACTACCTGGTTCCACAAAATGCGATGATCGCAGCGATGTGAGAAGTTGAACCCATGCAACTGCTCATAATTTACAGGACTGGTCGAATAATAGTTTCAACAGGGTCAATACAATACTTTCCACTCTTGTCGATCCATGTAGCTTGGTTTTATTGACAATCAACTATAGTGGTGTCCATTACCACAGCTTCATCGTCATGAACGGCGATCACATCTGGCTTGATGAGCGGGATTGCTGTTGGTATTAATATCTCCCTTAAGACTATATGGCCGAGATTGCATAATCTTTTCGCTGGGCTTTCGGTCACTGTGTGGTGAACAATGTAACTTACTTCTCGTGTTACCCATCACAACTGTAGAATATGGGCGGGGCTTTCCGGTTGAGTGCAGTTAACACAACAGATAACTGAAAGGTCATTTCGGCCACCTCCAAAATTATGGACTTAAATCATTGGATGGCCGCATCGAAAGCCGATAGCACGAAGACAGATCCTTAGGAAAATGTGATCTGAAGAAAGCAGCTAATGGTTGGACAATGAAGAGCGGAAAGCTTTCTGAAGACCACGACTACTCAGCGTATAAAACAGTTTATCCATCCACGCCACACACTCTAACCGCCCATCGGAACTTCAGTTTTTCCCAATGGTACGGCGAAATTGATCAAATTTTATCACTTTCTGGAGAACTGATCGTTGACTGAAGCAGTCTGTTCACTGGTGATTTGTGCGGACTGGGAATAGCTGCAGATAAACCATTAATGTCCAGACAGCCTAGGTCATTTGAGCTGTGATCTAACTAGTGGGCGCTTTTTAGATAGCATAGCCACTGCTAAACGAAAAATTATATTGTACGGTTCATAGCCCTTAGTGTATTTCGGTAGGCTCTGCTCAGCACTAACTTCACTTCAGGAAACGGTTGCTGTCTCAACAGGTATACGCGCTGATGTGTCTTCGGATGCGATTTTAATTTGACCATATGAAGTCGCAGTCGGTGATTGACAAGAGCTTCGTGCTCCATGTGGACGGTGTACCTAGACACATCAAAGTGTCGGAGGTGTTCAACAAATGGATAGTTTCAAGGCCAAATTAAATAGTTCCTTCAACTATAACTGGAATCCTTTAATCACAATCCCCGCAAGTGACCATAAATGTTGTCTTTCAAGTTCCGGTTTTCACTTGGGATGGTTTCAGAGCACTGACTGCGATTACATACTTTCTCTGAAAGACACGTCGCATTCTGTGCTTGGAGGGTCAATACATCAGCGTAGACGTAGCCGCTGACTACCGTTTCATGGAACTAGTAGTCAACCCACGTTCACGATAAAGTTGGCACCCTGTGCACTGCCATTAACAATGAAAGTGGTAATGCGTCACCCAGACGGACACCCTTCGAGGATGGCAAACAAGTTTGAAAAGAATCAACGGTATGGTGTGTAAGAGATGGAGAAACACCGATAGCCAGGGCCAATCTGATGATCGAGTTTTGCGAAGTAGAACTAAACGTCTTGGATACGCCGATAAAAAACGCAAACATGTTAAATGTTGAACATGAGTTCCAAACCGACGCAGTAAATAGTTAGGTCGCCCCTAGGCAATTATAACGCGCGTGTTTCGACGATTAGTCACTATTTTGTGGAAAGAACTTACCCGCGTTGAATATACAGCAGTGGATTTCAGATGCAAAGAGAAGGTAACCTAATTAATTGAGGAAAAAATTTGATGCTAAATACGGACAGCCATAAGTTTTGATTGACAGGCTGAAACACCTAGTCAGGACATCAGCTGCCATGTGCATGAAATATTTGGGCGACAGCTTATCCAAACATGGAGTGGTACTTTCTGTGTACATCAAGGTAAGACATACTTCTTCACCAATGATAGGACCGACCGTGATCCGTCCCGGGGACAGAATTGTGCAGGATGGAGGACAATCTATGTAGAGCTGTGTCAACAATACCTCAGACTACAGCTTGTCAAAATCATTTAGGAGGCTGTTACCAGTCTTGCAGACAACTTTGCAGTTTCCAGAAAAATCTACTCAAGCCGCGTTTTTCTCCGTCGATAGCATACTGTTCGAAAAGTTGAGTAATTAGCCTACCGTATCTGTTTCCTGGTTGTGTGTGAACTCGCTGCAACAAGAGTACGTCACCGAATAACCAATCGCCAGGTTTAAGGAAGGACTTGAAAGATATGCATGCTCATTAGTGATTTCACCTGTAACAGGGTGAAAATGCCTACATAGATACCACAGGGGATCGCTAACATATCATCGCCATCTCTAAAGACCTCGTTGTTACACTCGAGTTGAGTAAGTGCCGTTTGAATCAAGTGAATAAAACACTCAGTGTGTTCTGCTGCATGGGACTCAACATTCAATTCTATGTTTGGATATAGAACAATGGTTGCGGTGGTAGTATAGGCAAAGCCTTTCTCCAAATTCAGTTCGTGTGATTGCGTCCTGATCCTCTTGAGCAAACTACCTGGGGAATGTAATAGATACCGGTAAAGGAGTCCGCATCAAACGGGGTATGACGCTGTTATTTCGTCGGCAAAGCTAAGGAGAAAATCCGTCGCCATTGAGACCAATGAGATTCTGCGGCTTTCATACATCTGAGTTTATCTTGGTTGCACTTGATCGGATGTGCGTGTCCTCTGCGTTGATTGAGACCAGGCTTGTTTAAGAAATTGCGTTTGAAGACGAGACAGCCAATGCCTGTGCAAAGGTGAGCACTTGCTTTCTGTTGTACTCCATCCTCATGTCGGCGTATTCCAACATTGGCTGAAAACCCAGTTTCGGATTTGCATGTCTAGACACATTCCGTACAAAAGTACTCCCTGCACCATCTTTACGTATTGGTGGATGCCATTTTGACAGTGTTGGCGAAAGTTCAATTTTTTGATCGGTCGTAACCACTGAATCAACACCAGGTAGAATGAATGGCTCTACCTGGAATTGCCCAACGTCTACTCAGCTGAAGTTTGCACCAACACTGTACAGTCGGCAGCACTACGAGGCCGTTAATCTCGCCGACCATTGTAGTTGGTACCATTAACAGTACCACTGTTACTATCCCTAGCTTGCACCGTCTGTGGCCCTAAGAGGATACCTAGCGTGTAGTGTGTATCACAACGTAAAGAACAAGTCGGTGCTCGCGTGAACTTATGGCACAGCATATTCCCAAAAGATCATAAACTTTAACGTCAAACAATGGTTTGTTTACTAACCTCGGCTGTATCTATTTCCAAGCTCCTCAAGGCAACCGATAGCCCAGTTGACTCGTTAGATCCTTCAAGTGTGTTATGAAATACTGACCTTAAACTTCCAACGGTCAAAGAGACAACGTTAATAAGACAACACAATTCATTTTCGTGCATACAAAACGCGCTGCTACAATCTAGGTGCCGTGAGACTGACTGCACGAAAAATTGGAACAGTACTGTTAGTCTCTTCGTCTGTTGTTTTTGTTGTTGTTATATTTACTGCGTATGTATTTCTCGGTATTTGCTACATATATAAAAGGAGCTCAATTTTTCTTAAAACAAAGATGCCTGCATTTTCTACTGGTGGATTAAACCCCGTACCTTCAATTTAATGAAAAACAGCAGCTAGACTGACAGGGGTAGAATCGCTTGAAGTACGTGTGCCATCGACTTAATCTCTTGTGTGTATTTCCAATTTGCTTCCAGAATGGAAGCCTCCAAAGAACAACGTGAACCTTGTAAAAATTATTGGTTTTACATTCGGGCGTCGAATAAAAAATCAACCAAGTTTGTTGAGACTCCGAAATATGTTGCCAGTTTGCCCATCAGTTATTTTCACCAGATCAAGTTTGAAGACTGTTTGAAAAATACACTCCAAGAGACCAAGGCCAGTAAAATTAAAAACTGGAAATTAATTGACACAAGTGCTGAGTTCTTCCATCATGGCTTCGAAACATTAACAATTTGTCGTGTGCCCGGTTTATGGAGGTTTTACTATATGTAATTTCCTTTAGTGTAAACTTCGGGTGTTCAGTGACATAACGACGCAAACTGCAAAAGCGGACTCAGTTTGAAAACCTGTATGATTGAGTAAAAGGTCTAATCCGTGCTTGACTCGAGAACGTGAGCTGGGCTCGTGTAAAGCCGGCCGATATCACGAGTGTCTAACGGCCTCAGTATGCAAGAACTGTTGCCTGACTTCTAACTACTACAGAGCCATCTGCCGACAAGTCTTTCCTGTTCTGAACAGAAACATACATAACATGACGTGCACTTTTAACAATTTGCAGATTTGTGTTTTAAACGAATAGAACTTGTCATATCAGGAAGTACTTATTGATCCATTTGCTCTTAACTGTTTATGTTAACGTAGTCTTCAACCTACAAATGTAGTGGCATAATGAGAAAGTGGGAATACCATGAATGTGATTAAGATTGCACGATATGAGCAATGAGGACACTCCACTGTCTACCGAAAGAGCCTCGTGAACGTTCCAACAGACAGGACCGTTCGAGCAAAAATGATGAGGGCTGTCCATCCGCAACATAATTTGGCGGAAACCATATGAGCCGCCAAATGTTTAGGCAGTACAATCTTTACATAAAAATTTCTAATCTCGCAGCCGGACTTTTAGTTAAGTTAGTTAAAGACATTCTGCGTAACGACGTACATCTCTTGCTGCTTGGTAGAATCCAGCCAAATTCTGGGGCTATCACTGATGGATCGCCTCATAAATAACGCTAAATGAACTATGACTGTCATCAAGAGCCCTCCTGAAAAGATTCATCCGTTAGCAAGAAATGTTGATGTTGGTGAAAAGTCTGTGTGGTTGAAGGAAAGAGGTCACCGCGTGTTACTTGTCAACCCTCACTGGTTTCATAACAAATCCTAAAAGCGTACGACGGTTCTGATGACCTTTTTGACTTCAGTATGTGCCCTGTGGTAGAATGGTTCTGCCATGACCTCCTCCTATGTAATGCTGAGTTCATGTCTGGAAAAGTTGTGGAGTATATGGACATCCTCCAGCGAGCTATTTTTCCTACAATTCCTTTTTCTTTTCAGTGAATATCTTGTTTGTACAAAAAAATCATTTGTGATGTGATATGTATGGGGTTTCGTTCACATAACTCAACTTTCAGAAATGCTCACCTCAAACGCGTCAAAAAGAGTCAGTCTTAATTATATAGGTGATCAAAAATGCACTCCTCGTCGTTCACCTGAAACGACTTTTTATTTCCATCTGTGCGACTGTCACATTACTGCGCAGTTTTCTCAGATGTTGAATTGTGATTGTTGAAACTATGTCAGTTATTGCGTACATATGAGTTTTTGAATGTATTTGAGAATATTGTACCGCGTAACATAACGACGCGATCGGTACCTAGTAATCCACATAAGTGTGCATAAGTGGACAACAGATGTTATTGTTTGTCGGGCATACTTCAGTTTTTTGACAATAGGCAAAATGAATGTGAGGCCACCCGAGTGCTTCTTGGACAACAGTACTATTTCTGACTGCATGAACTGAGCATCAATATCGCGGGATTAGGAAGTTAACACTACTTTAGTAACATATTATAAATTTGTTCCAGTAAAAGAACACAATATGTTTTATGTAATGGGTGGATGTGATTGAAATCAGACCATAGAAAATAACGGTAATCTTTCTTGAAGATGTCTGATGGTGTCTCGTAAATTTTGTCAAATCTAAATATCACACCGATAAAGTTTATCTGGTGGAATTGCATCTTCCAGTTACTGAGATACTACTTGACCGTTTTTCTCAAACACAGTTTATCCTCTGTACATTCTGATATCAAGATCCATGTAAAGAATAATGCATGTTTGCTGTCAAACATACACCCTTCTGGTAATTCCTGACACAAATATTGAGTCCAGAATTTAAATCATTATTGCGGACGCCAAGAAATTATGTGTATAATCCTGTGAACATCTTGCTCGTAAATAAAGGAACTGGAAGTTGTATTGCATAACATTACTTTCAACACTGTAATTTCTCAAGAAATGCCTCGCAGTTGTTGAAACTTTGATGATTGTCACAGCCGTACCTTTGGTATTCTGGTATGCACAGTAGTATATTTACTTGCCTCTACTAGAAGGATCGTCGTATGAACAACTTTTAAAGCGTTAACGTCAGTTATCAAGAGAAAAGTGACGTTTTCACCTCGGGCCAATCTGTAACCGATGTTTTCTTAAAAGATGTGGTTTTTTTGCCATGATTTCTTCACACAGAAAATGTATTGACAGTATTGAATAAAAGATACTTCATTTAGTACAACGAGACTACTTTTGAACCCCAAGTATTATACTCATCCGGAGTGTGATAACACGTCTACTCCCTATTGGTTAGCCCACTCTGTTACTCAGATTCGTAAGTTTGATCTTAGAGTGGGTTCCTTACCAGTAATGCAAAGCATCGGCTAGCACTTTCAAGAAGACCAGAGATTTTGAAATTATCATTAATGATGAGAAGTCTGAAAGTTGGTGATATGAATTTAAATTCATCCTCAGCTTTTGAGAAAACCGGCATGTCGTATGGAACACAATCACTTGTCCTTGAAACCAGCAAATCATATCATCGGGTTTTCTTGCATAAAACGTTGTGCGAAAATGTTTTTCTGTATCAAGGTCATCAGTAGCATGATCACCAGCATCGACAACATTACATCAGTGATTAAAACGGGTAGACGATATCCGTTAAAAACGGGAAAAATAACAAATTGTAGCTCGGACAATGACCTGATCAACTGTCTCACAAGGCCTTTAGGTCTAATCCTACACAGTTCTTACCACAGTGTCATAACCTTGCGATAAGGCAACTGAGTGGCGAATGCGATTAATATAATATTATCTTTGTATGCGCATTCATAACGTTCCACATGTGATTCTCAATTTACTGTCCACCTGATTGATTTCGTCACCCAGTTGTACTTGTGGAATGACGCTGTTGCTGAGGTTAGAACAAGTATTACGAATAGTGATAAGAGGAACTGAAATAGGAAGATCAACTTGTATCTACTCAGTACTCGTTAACAAAGTGTAAACATATGTGGGACTTACATCCTAAAAGAATTATGATTTATATTTTTGCTGAAAAATATAGTGAATCAAGAAGACAAAGTCTTTTGTTCATTCACTGCTGTCGTCGTGAAAAGGAACGCACACTTCCAGGAGGCTTATCGGGTAAATAATGTATATCATTTGCGTCTACATCGACAGATCAGATCCTTGATATACCCTAAAACCTAAACTCTGGTTACAAAGTTGTCCGTTTTGCATTGTACTCACTAATTTACCGGCTACCTAAATGAAATAAAACTTTTTGAATTGACTTGTACTGGCAAGACTGCAAACCCGCTGTAAAGTCAAATTTGTGCCCAGTATGTTGTACACCTCTGCTGGGATAACTGTTTAAATGGGCGAACAACTAGTGATGACGGCTTGTAGAATTCCTGTGACTCACATAGTATCTTGAGTGACCCATGATATGCCGTTTGTCCGGACAGGAGGACTAAGTTTAATCGTTCTAGGGCGTTTTAAGTGTTACTGTTATGTGTGAGAACACACCGATTTTGAGCCATCAGTTTTCTGTGTGTAAGATGTATCTGGGTATTTAAAAAGGTTGTGAGAGTAACGGTAAAATTAACCTAATGCAGTTTCGGGAAACAACAAAATATGACAACAATTACGACTGGTCTGACTCTAAATTTCACTTTAGTAACCATCAGTGAGGCGACTTTTTCATTTACGTCCCATGTTTTGTGGTCACTTGCCATACCACTGAAATGGTTGTGACATTACATTGCTTAAGTGATTGTAGATAACTCATTCAAATGGACAGCACCAATATCGACAGCTGTTAAATGCGGTGGTCATTAGACTATCGCTGCAGTGTGCATGTCGTTCATGCCGTGAGTAAACAGAAAGACCGTGTAACCAACCATGAAATGGTTCACACACGGACCTTCAAAATCAGATATTCGGTAAAAACTGCCGGTGAAGAATATGACTACTAACCAGAACTGCGACAGTTAATGTACCCATGAAGCACATGATGCCACCTTTTATTTTTTGGAATATATCGCAACACTCCTAATATTTCATACTGAAGTTTTCGAAGAATATCCCACACTTATCTGAAGTCCATAAAAAAACGGAATTAAACTGACGATGAACTGCTTTGATTAATACAACTTTATGCAATATCAGGCTATGTGAACTGACGAATAAAAATTCTCCATCAAGCAACGCGCTGGAAAACACTCTTTACAAAATGTAAGAAGCAAAATATCCAGCGGTCCGTCACCGCATCTTATTCCTCAAGAAGACGCAGCTACCGGAAATATATGCGAGACGCTATTCGTGCGAGTGGAAAAAGTGAACTGATCTTATTGAAGAAAGGTTACCATGGTGAGCAAGACTGAACTTCAACAGAATTGTGAGTATTGTTCTCAACCCCTGAGATAAGCTTATGGCCCATGTAAATCAACGAAACCAGCCTTCACACCAAGAGAGGTACCGTACCATTCAGGAAGGAACACAAAAATTTGTTCCATATGCTAAGCGGCATGTTTGTCAGACCTGTACATCTAAGGTGTCCGGGACCTATGTGCCTGAAGGTTAATATGGTAGTAGTTCCGCATATTTGATGATTGACATGAGACTAAATTATGAAAAATAACGGCTTCGAACTGATTCACACTGGCAACAGAAACAGCATGCTCAAACGGGTTAAGCGTATTATTAGTGAGTAGTCGGTTGGTAACAGAATCCAAATGTAAAACGTCCGAGCTCCCTACGTGCCTTTGTAGCTCAGCTGATGGAACGATTACCACTTCTGTCGGTGGTTCAAATCCAACTGAAAACTAGATCTCTAACAAACAGGTATTATCTAAATATAAAAGTACTCACCCAAGCTCAGTTTTTCAAGTGAGTCTCGAGAAATGCCCTGCACAATTTTCCTATCGTTTGGACAAATGAATCAGTCGAACTTCGAACACGAATAGTGATAAAGCGGTCAGAGCACAAGATGGCAAAATGCATCGTTCATAAGTTCGTCTGTGTTTTTATAGGGCCAGTAGGTAGTTTATCTGGAAAATATATGTCTCAGTCACGCGTATTGACCTGCTACACCATTTTTCCATTACTTCATGATCTTATTGATCTGTGCATCACGAATGACATGTGCGCGTGAAAACTTTTCTGGGATTGTAACCTTAGACACAAAAGAAGATTCATCGTCTCGCTCCTCGTCTTTTTCTAAACTGCTGTATACTCCTCTCACTAAACATGTGAGAACCGAAGCGTCGGAATGCTAACCAAAACTTTCATAAGAGAAATCGCTCGGCTTATAAGTGGCAGTTTGCTTCGTGTTAACGAGGTCCCTTAACTGAAGTGTAAAAATGTTATGTGTGAACATTTGTGAACATCATCGATTGTTCTACTTTCGAAAAGTTCATATGCAATCACGAGTAGAGCGTGTAGTTAACAAGACTTGTTCATACGACTTCATTATGAGATCACCCTCGACCTCAAAAACGGCGGCAAAATGTCTCAAAGAAAACTTTGTTTCCGATTAAACAAAAAGTTGCCAATGAAATATACCTTCGACATGAAATGTGAATAACTTTTCCTTTCTACAAAAGCAGAACAGATCAAATAATGTTCGTTTTTCAGGATAGTTAGATTGTTCTCCCATTACATCAACTATGTATCCGCTCTTGTGTTGTCAGAACAAGTTGCGCGACCTGTAGTTTTATGCAGTTGAAGCACAAACCATTTGAACGGCATGTTGAGTCAGTTATCACCATTTATTCCTAGGTCTTACCGTATTTAAGTTCAGCGGAAGTGTTCTTCTCTGTGGTTATGGCAGGTTTATCTTCTTTAGAAAAGTGTTCCCTGATGCAAAAACACTTCGTACTTCGTGCATTCACAAATAATTCCCGAGTTTCGTTCTTGTTAGACCTCGTCAGTAGTGCATACTGCTTTCATGGCAAGAAATCCGAACGCTGGTTCCTAAGGCACCAGTGTTGTTCAGTGCACCCTTGACTTCATATACAGTGCGAAATTACATCGCCCAGCAAGCTCAGTGATTTTTGCGATTTCAACCCGAAGACAACACATTTTTGGTTTCGTCGGCCAGAACTGCAAGAGCGGTTACTGTGTCTCCATTTAAGGCGATCAGGCAATCTGAGCACTCTTCATACGTTAGTGTGGTTAAGCTTTTTCACACAATAATTCAGTTGAGCCTAGAGTGAGGTCAACGTCACAAACGTCAACGTGGTTATCTCCTTAAACCGTTGACAGATACCTATTCCTGTCTGTGATATGCACATGCTTTACTGACGAGCCCTGACCAACAACGAAACTGGATTATAACACTCCTTTTCGAAAGAAGCTGTCTGAAAAATTTGTGATAATACAAAACCTATGTCCATTTTTAAGTGCTGTTCAATTTATAACAATCGAAGCCTGAACTATTTACCAGTAACGAATATCTCTTACTCAGGGGTTAATCAGTTTCTGTTGGGTTGAGTTGTATAACATGTTTTAGATGTACACTTGGCCAGTTCATCTTCTTGGGTTAATGCTTTACACCCCTGGGTATAGGAAATATTTGGCAAGTCATCAATTCCTCTCGGACAACCCTAGTCCTTTATCACGGTTACTGAGCCTAGCGGCCTCGTCTAACCAAGCTTGAATTGTCACGTGTTTGCACAGTATGGTTAAATTCGTGCCGTTCAGCGTATTGTGTATTATCCTAGACGAACACCTGACTCCCATTATCTGGACTTGGTTGATTTGACATCATTGTCAGTTTGTGTTCAGCGATCTTTGGAATTGAAAGTAGCTATAACCACTTCTGTCCGTGTGTTCACGCTGGTTTGGCTCGCCACAAAAAGGTGTTTATCAATTTCTAACGTTTTACTTATCTGATTGGAAAGGATCTGTGTCTGAAATGGCATAGCTTGTAACGAAATTAGACAAACTTTCGAGTAAAGAACTACGCGTAGATGTGAAGACTAACAAAATTATTCAACGCTTCCACCGTATGTGCTGGGTTATCTGAGAAATAAAAGTATGATACATTCATCTTGAATATGGATAACACTCTGATTCCGTACTAAACATTTTCCTAGGTTTGTGGCAATTTTTGTCAATTAAGAGACAGATTGGTGATTAAACAAATATGCACAAACATTATGAGTTTGATTCGAAACGGATTGTACTGCCTGGTCCGAAGTTTCATATTAATAGTCTCCGCCAAATACACCCCGAGAATCGTCAAGATCTCCGAAATGGTTGCTTGGATCATACACTACAACAATGAAGGTTGAGAAAAGAAATTGTAGTAAACGCAAGTTCAAGCAAACAGATGAAAAACCTGGTGACTATCTACAGAAATAAAAACGATACGGTACAACGTTAGTAATATCGTCGTCAGTGAATCGATGGTAGATAGTGGAGCATGATCATGACTGAGTCGGAAAATTCAGCTTACGGAACCGACGATTTGATGGGCATACCTTGATCCACGAGTGTATTAAATCAAACATGGAGTGCCATGAACCTTACAACCTGTTAGATGCACACTTTGTGAATAAGTTCATTTCTCTGAGCTTACATGCATTGAGTTTTCCTTGCTTATCTTAAATATATGTGCTCATTTTGCAGGCATTCACGTGGCCGATAACCCACAAGTCCCGTTGAGGTTTTCAGACGCAGAAAGTGTAAATCAGAAGACTATGACTGTAAGTTGGAAACACAACGGATTACATCTCTGTGTGTCAAGTAACCGGGTTTTTTTATATCTCATTTTAAGTTAATCAGTAGTGACAGTGACATAGAAATCCAACACAAGATTGTTTGACGTCTACAATCCATACCAATAATCTCTAACATACGAACCGATTGTCAAAGGCTACGTAGCTTTAAGGATTACAAGAAACAAACTTGTTACAACTGTGTAAATCGCATTCAACGGAATCAGTGCACGATTTTTTGTAAACGAAATTTACATACCACAGTTTTGAACGATAGTTTAAGATACTTCTAAACTATCTAGTTCTATACTTTAGCATCAGCACACATGTATGGTATTGTTTAAGCGACGGTGGAGTTTGTGAATGTGAGTCCAGGGCCGAACTATCAGTCCACGTAAGCCTCTCAGATGAAATAGAAAGTGCATTAGTTGGCGCGATATGTTTAATATGTAAATGATTATATCTTTAGTGGGAGTTGTTTGAGTACAACATTTAAACAACAGCAGAACGTTGGTCTAGTGGTTCTGTCCACAGTCTATGTGAACGCAATAACTGCGACCAGTTGTCCAATTTGAAAAATTTACTATGGCAACCATTCTGAGTCCTACTGTTTTTTAAGTAAATGAGTTCACAGATGAAAGTAAATGTAACGCAATACCTTCAACTTCATCCTGTGAGTTCCATCGTTTTGCTGTCGGTGAGTCAGGTTTTGTGCGGATTAATCTTTCAGATGTCTTCACGCTGAGAGGTTTCCGCGGGTCAAGGCCAGATTGTTTTAATGAGTTGTCAATCTTTTCCTCCATGCGTTTGCGAGCAATACTTTGTGCCTGTTGAGTGACCAGGAGTGGCCTGTTTGAGACACGTTGTTTTATTGCTTCCACCTCTTTTCTGTAATCTGATTGTCGAGCCTGGTTTTGATTACTAAACCACCAAATGTACCATTTCATTTAAAAAGTAAAGCGTCAATATACAAATGATTACAAACATCATTAAATCAACAAAGTACTACTTACTATCGGTCGCATTTTGGTCACAAGTAGTGTGTGACCATTTTATTTTGTAGACATCGTCATTCGAAGCGGTCTCTTAATGAAACTGTTACGATCAGCGGACACAAAAATCTGCTGCTCCGTAGTGATCAGCGTCGTGAAATAAAAGTCTAACATTATTTGTGGACAAAAGTAAAAGTGTCTTCTGATCAGGATGGTGGTCGTTATGAATGAATGAATGAATGAATGAATGAATGAATGAATGAATGAATGCGTTGTCATCTATGCTGTCTCTCTGACTGTATGATTTTAATCCTCTAGTCATCATCCTGGAAAACAGAATCTGACCACTTCAAAAGTCAGTAAACTTTACCGATCGTTCGGTAACAATTTTCAATGTAAGTCGCTGTAATTTATTCTCTCAGGAAGTTTATTTGGCAAATTGACTAAATCCATCTAACTCCCCTTTACCTAGTTGACAAAACGTTAACGTTCTAAATCAGAGCCTATTTAAATGACAGCCTAGATGCACTGAGTGAATGTTCGTACAGTATAGTGTTTGGTTTAATGCAAATTTCGGCTCCACAGTATTTTCCAAGTCTTCTCGTTTCAATGCAATCAAAACTAACATTTTATGAACCAACAGAACAAATTATACTTCATCAAATACAGTCCGCCATTCAAGCGAACAACTTTGAGTGCTTTCTCAAGTTTTAACTACATGTGACAAATTCGACCTGCTATTACACGAAGATACAGAGGTGAAATGAAAGAAATCTCATTAGCAATATTGAAAGCCGTTGGGTTAAGCCATTTCTCAAGCGATCAGTCGGAATAGGGAGTCATCATTTAAGTCGCTCATGATTTGCAGGAACAATTACGCAAAGCTGTTTTCAACAGATTTACTCTTTTTGTTAAAAGTCTGTCATTGCAAGGTTTATTGGTGAAGTAGTTGGAATTTTTGGGGCCTTCCACACCGTAAAATTGTTTAGTTCTCCAGCACTTTTGCACCAGCTTAAGATGCAAATACACAGTCACGATGATCCCTAAGAACCAGAACATCCTCAGACATTGTAAAAGTGGTTGAATTGTTCCAATTTAGCGCCCTAGTGTTCAAGACTATTCGATGGTGATAACAAAATGACCCTTTATATTCCTAACGAATAAACAACATGTATAATTTTCATGTTTTCTGGAGTCTCTAGGGAGTGATGCCATCAACAGACGGGTCGTATCATTGATGGCTGTTAATAATAGAACGCAGACTAATTGTAATGGGTTCTGGTTCGGTTTGTACTGTTTCTAACAGAAAGCAAACATTCAGAAAAGAGCTGTACACTGAATTGACCTAAATGACGCCGGATAACAAAAGATTGAAGCGGCTTATGAAAAAAAAACAGTTGGTGTTGCCCGTTCGAACATTTATAAGCATTCAGCCTTGGAGACGATTCAACCCTGCTTATGGATTTGTTTGTGTGTGAGGTAAGGGCTTCCTTACACACGTGAGTGAACGATCAGCGTTTAAGCGTGAAGGTCACTGATGTGATTTCTGTTGCCGCTTATGCTGTATCAGTTGTTTTATTCGGGACGGAGGTTTGAACACAACATCTAATAAATGTACTTCAGAACATTCATTTCATACTCTGTTCTGCTACCTATAATCTTTACATTAGCCGGGAAGAAAACCTAACCGGTTCACTAGAATGCGCACATGATTCGCTCTGACCATTTTTATAACACCCAACCTGAAACACTATCACAGTATGTCATAGCAACGTCATCTGATGATGAGATCGAATGAAGACTCAAAACGTACCTTCACAAAATTACGTGAACCTTTCAGATAGTTTGACAGTTAACCTGCTTGAAGTAAACCGGAGCCACACTCCAATTTTTAAGTTTATCAGCCGTTGTTCTCTGCATGGCGAATTGCACCGGTCACAAATATGACAAGCTGTGACTAATTTTATTTTCAACGAGGCAATAATTCATTCACGCTCGTTTTTCGTTTAATTTGAACTTCAGCAAATACCGGATGACCAGAATTGTAACAACGAAACCATTATACTTTGTGTGTTCTAATTTCTCAACACATAGTTAGACCTACATTAAGAAAACCTGGGATACGTATTTTGTGCCAATTTCCTGCAAACCTCGTGGATAGATATTTCCTTGCATGCAGTAAACGTGATTATTTTCAACGCCATCCAAAGCTTTTTATCAATTTCAGCAGGACATGTGAAGTAACTGGGAGTTATTTCACCCCAACAGTATTGGTATGTAGCATTGGTAAGATAGTTCTGCTAACTTTATTGTCGGTATACTTTATACAGACGTCTCAAAAAATCTAATTTGGATAGGTATACCACATCTAGTCTATTCACTCACACGGTTTCAGGCACTTTTGTGACATTCGAGTGGACCTAGTGAAAGAGCGTAGGAATGTAAATACAAGTTGGCTGATGTCAGTCGAGCGTGTCAAGTAATTTGTTACATACGTACACATGGTATATCGGATTAACTGTTTTTACTCAATAAACTCACAGCAGCTCTTGTTTACGCTTTTCAACGGCAGACTGGACCGCTTTTTCCGGTGTCACCTCCTTATCACCAAATGATTGACGCATCCATTGGGCAACCTCTTTTTGTTTGATATTCGAAAATTTCTCGTAGGCTTTCGCTTTCTCAGCATCCAGTTTAGCCTGTTCCAGAGAACGTCTGCAGTTTCGTTCCACATTGAGAAAAAAATAGAATGGTCACTGTTGATCATAACCTCATAAGCATCGTTGATTTACTCACATCGAATTGGATAAAAAAAAACTATAGCGCGTTTCAGATGTATAACTTAAATAGCTTTTGAGGTGTTTATCGTAATTTGGCATTGATTATGCCATACTGTCTTGTTTAATAAAATCATAGGGATCTACTTCCTAACTGGTAGATGCCAGATAAAAATCATTTGAACCGATTCGTGCTATTTGTTGCACCGGCTCTCCCCAGAATCTTTACGTATGACTTCAGTTTTTAAACGACAATAAAAAATTTAGTCAGGGGCTTTCTTCGAAAATGAATAGCTGGAAAGTTGATCAAAATAAGAAAACCTAATTGACGAGGTCCTGGTTTGATCGCACCGTTAAGCTCATCACCAGATGAGATGTTTCATAAAAATGATGATCCAAACATTTCGAAGATTCTCCTGGTCAGTACACTTTTTTATCAAGGAAGGCTTTTTCAAGAGAGGTAATATCTGCCGTTTGATTGAGCAGATAGAGGTTTTAGTATGGAGAACAGTGTCCTTGAATATTTTGCTGTTTGCCAAATATTTTGTAACACAAATCGTTAGAAACTTGAAAGTTGTTGCGTTTTTTGTTGTCCAAACTCGAACAAACAATAACTAACTGGTTTACATTTTCAATTTACCCAGCGAGTAGATTTAGCTTGAAAGAAGTACAAACTGATAGTCATGTTACATAGTATGACTCGCAACCTTAAAGTTTGTCGATTGTCATCAAGACGACATCGTGTGATAAGTTCACACAAAGTCTAGGTTGATCCGGTAATATTCCGGAGGAAGTGAGCATCATAAGATAATATAGGCTAAACTTCGTGTTTTTTGTGTTTTACCAGTATGGAACCAAAAATTCCAGATGAATTGTAATCATTTTTCTCAAAGCGCTGTAAACAGGTTGCATAGCGATGATATCAATTTTGCCACTTGTTTACCAAAACCGGGATCCAGCAATAGATATGCAACCAAAATATTGTCAGAATTGGCTCTTCAGTCTAACAAGGGTTAGGATGTTTGATATTCTCCGAACAGTTTTAATAAATCTAACGCCATGACGCTTTTCGACCGCGTGTTCCAAACTATACAATTTTACATATCTGTTCCCATTTTAGGTACAAGGTTTTCCGTTTCATGCAAAAGCAATTCACTTTGGTGCATTATGATTTCCACGTTAGAATCGTGGACGTGACGGCAAGAACGCGATTGGTCCAATTAGCCGGATGGAACAACCAATCTTAATTAGAGCACTTCGGATTGGCTACTTTAATAGAGGAAGTGGTACAGCTTATTCAAGGGGCGTCAGTGGCTTTGCTTAATGAGAACGGCGTTAACGGTCAAAGTGAAGCACAGATCATCTGACCCTCTCCCTACTAATTCATCAAACTGCGGACCGTATTAGTTTCTTTGACAGGTAAGAGGGTTCAAGTGGTTAGGAGTGTCTGTGGGTCTCACGTCCAATAGGAGTGAGGTTTAGGGTCGTGGTAGACTTCGAGTTGTAATATGAGAATGAATCAGTTTGTGAGAACATTTTCATTAGTTCTCTTGTATACATGGCTGACGGACGCAATTACACTCGGATCAGTCCCGAAACACGCAGACTTAGTATCGAAGCATTCGAAAGGGGCGATGACTGGCGTATGGTTGCCGTTCTGAACGGAGCCAGGTGCAATACCGCTTACAAGTGGTTTCATGTAGATTACATCAGTTATGACGCGCGGCCTCACAAAGGATATAGAAGCAAGATTTTGACGAAATCTGAGATTGATATGTTGTTGGAGTGGATTTCCATAGACCCGACGGTGACACTGCAATTTTTGAGATTGCGCGTCAAGGCTGAGTTTGAGAAAGAGTTATTGACTACAACGATCCGTCGATACCTGGAGGGCCGATGCATAACTGTCAAGAAGCTGTGTCAAGTACCCGTTGGCATGAATTCAAATGAGAATTTGGAGCTACGGCGACTGTTTGCATATTGGCTGATGGAGTTTTATGCAAATTCAAAGACTATTTGCTGGATAGATGACACAAATTTCAATTTGTTCCGTACGAGGTCAATGGGACGTTCACTTCGTTCACTTTCGAATGCTTCGATAATAAGTCTGCGTGTTTCGGGACTGATCCGAGTGTAATTGCGTCCGTCAGCCATGTATACAAGAGAACTAATGAAAATGTTCTCACAAACTGATTCATTCTCATATTACAACTCGAAGTCTACCACGACCCTAAACCTCACTCCTATTGGACGTGAGACCCACAGACACTCCTAACCACTTGAACCCTCTTACCTGTCAAAGAAACTAATACGGTCCGCAGTTTGATGAATTAGTAGGGAGAGGGTCAGATGATCTGTGCTTCACTTTGACCGTTAACGCCGTTCTCATTAAGCAAAGCCACTGACGCCCCTTGAATAAGCTGTACCACTTCCTCTATTAAAGTAGCCAATCCGAAGTGCTCTAATTAAGATTGGTTGTTCCATCCGGCTAATTGGACCAATCGCGTTCTTGCCGTCACGTCCACGATTCTAACGTGGAAATCATAATGCACCAAAGTGAATTGCTTTTGCATGAAACGGAAAACCTTGTACCTAAAATGGGAACAGATATGTAAAATTGTATAGTTATTAAAATAAGCTTATTGGTAAACTTGTGACTATTCTTTTCGTAATACCTTGCACCTAACAGTTTAACTATTCTCCTGCCACTGATGATGACTGTGAACTAACGAGCAAATATCGAGGTTGATTGAAAGACCATCATAAATGTCAGGCCGCTCTACGTAGATTGATGGATGAGACGCAGGTCCATCCATGACGCAGCATTTAGGCGAAACCGTGCATTGGGTAAAACCCACCGTGCCATTTTCTTGTGACTGTTCGTGGTTTCTGACAGACAGGTTTGGCAAACTCATGTGCGTTCAAGAAAGTCCCGGCCAATCTGAATGCAATTTGCGGCGCATGATTGTTTTTCTCGATGTTTTCTCTTACGATCTGTTTGTTAGTTCTTTGATCTACCGACGTTGTTTCCGTACACATATGTATATATATATATACATAAAAATTACAGATCTAGATTTGATCGGTGGACAAGAAACGCCTCTGTAGAATGCAACACAATAAGCAAGTGCTCTTTCACGGCTGGTCAGGTTACTGTTTTTTTTCGTACGTCAGGACTAGTTTACTAGTTTGTGCTCAGCATGTGATTGCCTGTAAATCGCACATGCCTCATCCGCGCCAGTTGAACAGTCGTAAGTTATGAACTGTCCAGCGAAATTTCATTGCATCAGATAGGTCTCACAGACTCTGTCAATAAATAAGATACCATCAGGTTTGATCACATGTATGGTAATACAATTAACCCAAAAACCTATACCTGGTCAGTAGTTTGACTGTTATCAGGATAATAAATACCTGATATAGTTTTCACGCAGCATGCTAACGCGCGATTTGGCCGGATGTCCCATTTCAAATGGCCTACGTTGAGCGCCGCGTCTGGGATGGAATGCTGTCAAGACGAAACAATAAAAATGGAAGGTTGGGTACTAATGAACATTAAAAAGTAATTAGTTACTACAGTTGATGATATTCTCATCATAGCTGAAGAAGTCACCTTGATAAATCAAGCAGAACTGCTGATCTGTTCAGAGCAGAATGTTTTCAAACGATAAGTGACACACAGGTGGTAGTATGGTCACCTGAAAAAGGTCTACTTACAGTAGATGACTGAAGGTGTCTGCACTGGAATGCAGTTACATGCGTCAGCTCAAGCTCACTAACCATCCTGACTATACAAGAATAAATAAATACCGCCTGCTGCAATATGTAGACATCGTCATACTGAATGTTCTAGCATAGATGAAGCTATTTTTGGTAGTTAGTTCCCTTCCCCTACTTTTCTTCTCTCTTTCTGTACAGGACTTGCTTTTTCACGACTGTGTGGAAGTTAATTATCAGCAAAAACCATTGGTGCATTTTTGTTCATGATAATTACGATGATGCTTAACTTCGGACGGAGGACGCACAACCAGCTTCAACTCTGGTCGTATCAATGTGCTAACTCTATTCCGCACAAGGTTTGAGGCAGCAACATCGCGCATTACATGTTGAAATGAGTGTTTTTTGCTGTCAATCCTTTGAAAACTTCTCGTGATTGCACACTTACCACAAGTTAACGACAGGGTTGTGCGATGAAAGTTGTAATTTGATAATAAACTCATCTTAAACTCGACATTTCTCGACCGGCTGAAGAGTTATACATAAAGCAGAAAAGTTGATCACAGACAGGAAAAACGTTATTGAACAGATCTTGCTTGAAACCTAGGGTTCCAGCTCACTCAATCAGCATGAATCGATTGCCAGTTATTCGCACTATTCTTGTTCAGTTTCAAGCCTGACCCAGTGTGATGTTGCAAAAGAGCTGGAGTCTGCGTAGCTGTCTCTACAGAGCTCATTAGGTGGCTTTCATAATCAGTTATCGCAGATGAAATTATTCCTTTCTTTTCCACTAAAACATATATTGGATCATCACCTTAGTTACGCGCTCAGTCGCTTGGCCCAAACCGAGAAGTCAGAAGAGACACGGCTGCACTGTTTATTGGACGAGCGAGACGAGACGAGACAAAGTTTAGACCACAGCTCTAGATTTATAGGACAAAACTATTACCGTAGGTGATCGACAGACACAAAACGAATCAAATGAGACAATCATGTATGGCAGTGAATGTGTCAGAACAAATCACGTTACAGGGGCGTCAGAAGGCGACGCGGGAAAAACACTGTTCAGATAGCGCGCAGGCGTTCGACTGCACACCTGCAATCTGATTGGCTGAATGGGACCATACCAGCATCCACGACCATGCCATGCGAGCCGGGCCGGTCGATCGATGTGGCGTGACGCGTCTTGGCTGTCTCGTTAGGAGATGCGCCTCTTAACAACATAGTTCGCCTTTCTTTGCAGAAAATCACTCGTGTGTGGTTGTGCAAACAACTAACGTCACAACTAGAAGGGCGATATTTGGTAACATGTATTGGTGAATATTCAAGCGTATTTAATGTTTTTCTAATTTAACCAACTGACACGTGCACGATATATCATTCAGCTGTGTTCCGTGTGTATGCACTGCTTTTGTCGTCGGTTATGTGTTAAAGTTGAACCAGTAGGTCCATATGCACAATCGGAAAACCCACAAGTCTTAATTGGAGATACTAATGAATAATCAAAAGAATAAGAGTGCATTTGGACTTACATGATCTGTAAAAACATTTTTTTAAAGAATTTTGAAACCATCTGGTTCTACAGACCATCAGCAAAGTGATGAAGTACTGCTTGTTCCCATCTGGGATTTCTCAACACCACTAACTCATTCCAAGTGTTCTAGTGGCAGTCTAAAAACGTATTCATTAAACCATGTGGTCATAGTCACCAGATTGATGAGTTAATTTATACGGTTTTTGCCTTCACGTTTTTCGAAAGCTGAAACTGATTGGCCATTCAGTGCGTGCTCTAATACTTGAAAATAAGTTATTCCTCACATACCACCCCAATTCGTAAAGCACACCGGGATACTTGACACTTGAAGTGAGTGTCAGTTGTCCGAGATTGAATGATGGGCTCAGAAACTCATGAATGTTTTGTGAAAATAACAATTCAAGCAGAAACTTTGCAAGTCAGCATAGAAAAACCGGTCAGATCTACTCAGTTATGTTTTCATTTCAGCAGCCAATTTGCAATGACCTGGATTTCTAGTTCGACCATGCGTTCGTGAACCAGCCAGGTTGACTACCGCGTCATCCACCACCAATTCAGCAGATTTAAACGTAGAAATGTTCAAGACCATCTTAGTCCAATCATGCTATCAATATTTTACTTAAAAATAAACCGGTAGAAACTCCCTGACAAAGGGGCATTTATCTACACTTGCATCTCTAAGGCGAAACGAAAAGATCTTAATATCCGAACCTAATAAAGGCGCAGAAGTTGTCATTCTCGATAACACTGACTACCTGCCTAAAATAAGCTCGTTGCTGGGAGATACAACCAAATCTGTAAGGAAAGACAACGAGATGGATAAAACGATAACTATAGAGAAGACTTCAACGAAATCGTTGGGATGTTCTAAACAGAATGGACTTATCGTTTCAAGTACGTTTTCGAGAGTCAGATCAGTAGGCGCTGTTATCCCTAGACTTTACGGCTTGCCTAAGGTTTACAAAAGTGGAATACCTGTACGACCGATCTTGGATGTGAATAATTCCCCATATCATGCAACTGCGGAATGGTTAGCTGGCACGTTACAATCTGTAAGGGGGCACGTAGCGGTCCTCAGTTTGAGGGATTCTTTCGAATTTGTTGAAACCTTGAGGGAGCTGACCGTGTAAGGAAAAAGAATATTCCCACATGATGTAACATCCCTATTCACTAAAATGCCGCTCAGGGAAACAATCGAGTTCCTGGGCGATTATCTTGAGAACAACTTCATGAACGTGGAACTACCGATAGATGAATTGAAAGAGTTGTTATACCGTTGTACCGGTAGTGTTCAGTTCCAAGTTTAGGATTGACTATGTCGGCAAAACGACGGGGGAGCAATGAGGTTACCATCGGGACCATTACTAGCTGATATTTCAATGACAAAGGTGAAAAGTGGTGCACTAGCAGCCACGATTAACTCGCTGACTCTTTACAAACGATATGTAGATGATATTATTTGCTTAACTGATAAACCAATAAGCCCCGGGGAAATACTGGAACGGTTCAACTCAGCCCATAGGAATATCCATTTCACCATGAAGCCTCGGTCACCCGCAGGTATCTCGTTCTTAGACGTCTTCCTATCCCGTCGCTCAGATGGGACGATACAAAGAAAAATACACCGTAGATTGACGCGAACTGAACAGTATAGAAACTTTTATAGTTCTGTACCATTAAGACAGAAAATTAATCTTATCCGATGTATGATGGACAGGGCTATGAAAAGAAGTTCGAGTGACACTACAAAGGAGGAAAGACAATTCATGTTTAAAGTATTAGTTGAAAATGGTTATCCTCAACAGTTTGTTCACAGGCATATGTCAAATAACACAAAGTTAAAAATCAGCACACTGTACAGAAAAACTACATGTTCAGTTTAATTCCAAACCGATTCTGCGTCCTCAGTTTAAAGAAACATTGCCTGTTCATGCTGCCTCTTACTGTGTACACCATTTCGTTTTTTCCTATGGAACGAGCTATGTAGGCCACACGACACGGCGATTGTCTGAACGCATTCGGGAACATCATCAGGTATGGCTAACTCGGGGCTTAGCAAAATTTCGTTTGTCATCTATCGCTGCGCACCTAAGGCCTTCCAACCACTCAATCGATCACAATGAATCATTCCGTCCTATCTATCACGTTCCTGGTTTAAAACCAAAAGGGGTCAACGAGCGCCTGTTGGCCGTCGCAGAAGTTATGGCCATCCGCCTGCTCTCCCCCCACTATGTATTCAAAAACGCTTCGTCAAAACACTGAATCTTCCATGGTATGGTGTCCACACCCAGACCTGACAGATTACGTAATCATGACCGCTATCGTAACAGCCATCAATAATTTGTACAATCAACGTGAACCTTCTGAAAATGATAACATTCTGTTCGATCCATTACCGTACATTTTCTCACATAACTTACCCACATTAATGTGTTGTATTTGGCCTGATGATAAATCACCGAAAACAAGCTTGTTCGCTACACGTTCTTCTAATTCAGCAGGAGTGGATTATCACATGCTAACTCCCCGCCATTTTCGCTTGTGAGTCATGCTCAGCTTGCTCGAAAGCCTCGATGGGAAACCGTAAATATACTATTAGCTTCAGTTGATGACATCACGAACGAGACTTTTGTCCAAGTTGAATTCATGGAAAATATTGCGCTTGTCAGATGATGTTTTTGCTACTAATGAGTAGTGTGGGATTTTGGTCAAAATAAGTTGAACATCATACAATAATGAATGTGGCTGTCGCATTTCTCTAGATTCTTCAGCCAGCCCATTTCGGAAAGACCACTTGACCTGAATCTCATTCATGTTAGAATCCTTCAGCAGTGCACTTCCTTTCCGTACAATCATTATGTCGCAGCGTGAGGCAATTAGACCATTTGGACACTACTCACAAGAGGATGTAGCCAAACGATTGTATATGTTAATTCATTTACATCCAGCGTGAGGTCAGTGGTGCAGTGCTACAGTGCCACAAGTAGGTGTGGTCGGAGCTCAAATTCTCGCCCTTAAGTTAACGAACTGTATTTGTTTCTGTTCCGTTATTTGTCTATAAATCTCAAGATTACTCAGGTTGACAGTGCCGTCTTTTGCTTTAATTTCATGAAGCTGTTAGTCGTTACCATGGTAGGAGAAATCAGAAATTCGTCTGCAGAAGCACGATTACGATTCAGTTTTCCTGTTATCCTCTGCATTATGGTTTTCATTACTTGTTCTATACTAGATGTTTTATACTTTATAGTAATATACAACCTCTAGGATATGCATGTAATCTCAAAATAGGCGAGGATTAGTGTAAAAGTCCACGGCCAGTGAATCACAGATAAGATGAGAACGAACAACAGCTAAGAAACAAAAACCAAAGCAGTAGAATCAAACACAAGGGCTCATGACAAACAAACGGAAACTTCGTTGAACTGTAGGTTATAGACGCAGGCGAGCACTCAGTGTAGTGCGGACGGAACAGCAAAGACCTTGCCTTAATTAACGCCCTTTTACTATGTTCTGCTTACACTGAGTGACATTCGCCTGTTAGTCGTCTAATGGAAGATCACCTAGAATAGGGAGTATGGAAAAAACTTACGTTGATCTCGTCCTGGAGCACTTCTTGCGCGCTGCAAGCCGTCATCTAGATTACTTTGTGCCCTGTTAGCGCCAGATGTTGGTCGACGGCCACTGTGAAAGTTGAATGGCTTGGGACGAGTAGGGTCTGGTGGCGGTCGCCATATTCGACGCATATTTCTATCCGATTGCCGATGTACCTGACTGAAGTCTGGTGCAGGTCGAGCTTTGAATCGCCCAGTTTCCGCATCCTGACCAGATGAATCAGCTAAAGAAAATTATATACTTAGTGTATTTTTGTCACAAATACTGTCATTTAGTTTTGACGTACGAGACAAGAGGAATAGGCCTATTGAATTTATCACAACTCAAGAATATCAACCAACCAACGTCTTTTGACACATTCTGATATAAGTGGATTTGCACTTCAGTTATGATTCTCATTACTACTTGACGCGGTCCATAGTTGTAAATGGTGCGTGAAGTAAAATTGAGGAAACCTAGTGTTTTTAAAAGCACTATACATCAAAGTGTTGCATGAAATGTTTCTTTAGTAACAGAAAAATTACAAATGGATTAAATACTTACGAATCACAAAAGTCACGCGAATTGGTTTTAGAGGATAAGTTGGTCACCTAATTGTTGGTGGTCACGTTGTTTACTCTGTCAGTCCGTTTGGTATTATCGCACAAGCGCAATCTTGAACTGCGCGCTTTATCCGAGGCAGTAATAACCAGTTTTTTCTACTCGACAGTATGTGTATGCGCATAAACGATTAGCTCACATGCCTGATCTACTTTGAAACTGATAACAATATTTATTTTATGTGAGTCTTCACGGGTATCCGTTTGTCCTATATAGTCCAATGTTTTACATTCGTGACCGAAGAGAATAAATAAAATGTCAACGTCTCGCGATATGTCTCCTGAAATTGGTGAACTGGGTTGACGGATCACAAAGAATACTTGTTTGTATTATACGAGAGGTGGGTGAATTACCAACTCTGCAATGTAAGATGACTAGAGAACGCTCAGCTGTTCGGTTTTAAGAAAGGTGCGTAAGATAAGACCGATTCTCTTGATTATTTGTCATTTGCTTATGCAATAAAAATTGTCCGGAAACAATATTAGATTAGTCAGGTAGATGAATTCGCATATCGATGAATAACAAGAACGGCTGAATGAATATCTAGAGACTAAACAGCATTTTACATTAATGCTTAAATGCCTACAGTTGACATGCCATACAATGTTTGATAATTTCGTCAGAGTCATACTACAAAATGTTACAGCTAAGACTCAGCACGGCCTTCAGGGATTTCTATCTTTCACAGATAGAAATGTGTACTACTTGTGGACTGTTTGAAACATGCGTGAAAATGCTCATCAAGCACACACGGAGGTTCTATCCCATAGATTAAAATTCAAAATCCCTCGTAAAAATAGGGCAACTGACTGAACATGCTAGCACAATTTGAGAAGTTTTGTGATATCTCCAATGTCGGAAAATAAAGAAGAATGGCTGGCAACAATATTATCATTGCGAAACAAATCATGAACTTCATGGGTATATCACAGAACACTGGCAAAGGCAACTGAAGCAAACTGGAACCAACATATTAAATTTAAGAGGTGCTCCAACACACGTGTTTTTACGGTAAGGCTAGTTCTGTGCATGGGCCGTTTCGTTCACCAAAAGCCTGCTAGCTAGCTTGTACACATTCTTCATCCCATCCTTCACATGCTTACTCCTACCGTACTAAATTCATTTTCAATTGGCGCAAGCTTTAGTGCACACCTTGCTAAGTTTGCGTAAGCTGTACTCTGTTGATGTTGAATCACATACAAACACAACCCTACGAGAGACAGTACATTTTCATGCGATCTAATTTCCCATCGTTACTAACTATTGTTGTATATCCCCAGAGAGTTCACACTTTTTACACAAAGATCATCAGTTTTTATTTTCTAGGAGGCTATCTCATAGGCAAAATAATGATATAGCGATGGGTAGTCCACGTGGTACAGAGGGGTGATATTATGACAGAGTTGTTGACAGCGAGCCAGATACTGGAGTGCAATCGCTGAGTAGTGCCACATACGTGGCTGTATGAATACCGTGTCTTCTGTGTCTGAGTCATGGCAACTACACTTTGTGTAAACCATAATGACAAGGGAAGTAGAATTTGTCAGACCACTTGCAAACTTCGACAGCGTTTTTGTCTTGGACGCTTTGTTTAAGATCAAGGGTTCGCATTTCTTGCTTATTTATATGACTCCATAAATGTGTAACATGTTCAAATCACTGTGGAAAACAGAATTGATCAGAAAACGTAACATACTGCTCCAAACAGTTCTTCTAACTATCGAAAAGACCGAGAAAGACGAATCTAAATTAGCCAGTTACATTGTCCACCGTTCCACACGCACCTTTGTTATTGGAAACTTAGGAAAAACACGACTCGGACGCACTGGCACAGGTGTTGACTTTTACTCTATCCGTTTCCATAAAGTTAAATTAACTTGGCTTAAACATAACTTAATTTTTTCAGCCCAAATCTACTTTTAGCTGGATATAGCCGTTGGAAACCCAAAAACAGTTTTTCTGAAAGTGTTGGTGTATGCGATACTCTGCAAAAGCAAGTATCACAGCGATGAAACATGGTAATTTAGTTTAAGGTTTCCACTTTTGTTAAAAGTACATATTCTAATAATATGAAGTCGTGAAAATAAAGTTTAACAAAGTGAATAAAGGTGACGTTTAAATCCCATGTGCATAATCTCCACTACTCATAAGTAGGCAGAAGCAAACTAGTGAGTCGATGCAATTTGTGAGGAAGCAACCGATTGGGAAAAGACTCTTGGCAAGAATGGATGTAATTACTTCTTGATGATGCCTGAATTAGTTAATGAAATTCGGAGGAATTGCCAAGAGCTTTCATTGTTTAACCGATAAGAAAAGTTTTTCCCATGTTGGTACAATCAAAGTGAGAAGGTTAAATCCATTGTGGAAACAGTAAGTTTGGATCGTTGAGCCGGAAAATGGAATATTCAAATGGTGAACAAAAGCATTGGTGGTGAAGATAAGCATTATTCTATATCATCAACAATAGTTCAGCCTTGAGCCGTAGTCATGGTAACAATGTAGCCCTAATGACGAAAAGTGATGGTTGAGGGGTGTTTGGATATTTATACGGTAAATATCTGTTCGACAGAACAAGCAACAATTTCACTAATCGTTTCCTTTTAACTGTTGATACATTAGCAGCTGCTAGTTCTCATGGCTATATACATAAAGTAACAGTATGAATACAGTTCGATTCCACTCTCTATCTAACGCTAGCCACGTTACAAGTTATTATAGGTACCCACAGAAAGTCTACAAGATTCTGCAACAGTGTCCCAGCGTGCAAGTAAAAATATCTCAGACTCCTGAGTTTTCATACCTCGATTGATTTAAATGTCTCTTGCTAAATGTTGTGAAAAATTCACACCTTGTCGTTTTAGCTTTCAGCCTAAAAACAGGTGGCTTCTCTTTAGCGTCATTTAACCAAATGATTGTGATAATGTAGATTGAACATCGTCCACAACTGATCGCAACTATCACATTCCCATACACCTTCCAGTCAGCCCCTGTCGAAAAGAAGCACTAGACTCGAGGTTCACTCTCATTAGAGCTGGTCAGTAGTGGATATCCTTGCCACTACAGCCGGAACTTGAACCACAGGCACGCTGTTCATGAGGCAACCGTGTTTACCACTGCGCCACTGACCTTTAAAGTGGCCGACTGAAAAGTGTATGGGAATGCGACAGCTGCGATCAGTTGTGAGCGATGTTCAATCTATGTGAAAATCAAAATCCCCTACTGCTCGTCACTGATCGTAATCATGTTTGCCCCAGATTGAAGAAAAACAATTTACTCGAACGAAACGTCCCGTATCTCTCCTTGGCCACTAGTTTTAACTTAGTTTTAATGACCATGCTCCTTTTCACGTGACTAATTTGTATTATTTTAATGTTTTCTACAACTGTAGAGCGCGAAACTTAAGGAAGCTCTACCACAACATCGTCACTTTGTAAAATTTCGATACAGTCCATAAATCGGCTGCCTCTTTCAACTAAGAACTTACAAATAATGTATTACATAAAGCAGCAATTCGCCAGTTTGTATTAGACAAGTCTCTGGGAAATCCGGGACTGGAACAGGCCAATAACTAAACAACACTAACAAATCGATGGAAATAAACTTGAATATAGCATGTCATAATCAGGGTTTATATAAGTGGTTGTCTAATGATCCGGACTATGTGAAAGTGGACGATGTTGTAGAACAGAACGATATTGATTGGCCATCGGGTAGTTCTCCAACTTATAGGTAACAAATAAACTGTTAATAGGAACAGTGGCTCTCTCCTCCCTGGTGAAGGCTAGACGAACTTGGACTGATCATATTGACTTCCACTGGTAGCTCAATGGATCAGCTTTTTCAGTAAAACAAGACTACGACAACTTCGGTCATCTCATTGAAAATAAGTGGACCTTCCGATAAATCAATCGGATTGGCTGTTTCAAGCATGAAACCGTCGATCTTCTGGCATGCTCTTCATTTACTGTTAACAAGAAGTGAAGCGGGACAGAGAAAGTTGATTCCGGACACTCCACCATTGACCTTTAACTTTCAGCTTCTATTAGACACTCATATTTGGATCTCCTTCAAGACCATCGAACCTGTAACTAGTACATCTGATATAACCATGCTTTCATGTTAGATGTGAAACGTAACCAACGGCCGAACGTTTGTTGAACATCTAAAAGGACAGACGAAAATAGTGATCACCATCTTTTTGGCTTGTTCTGGTGTGCTGATGATACTGGGTTGAGTAGCACACATTTAATTAGCAACACTAACAGTATAACGTAAGAAGTCGTTTACATAGCACAGTACTTGCCACCGTGAACAACCTTGCAGTGAATGTACGAAACTGGTTGGATTGAAAAACATCTTGACAGTTTCATTTTAGAACGTCAAACAGAGAATTCAAATGCAGTATGTGTTAAAGAATCAATGCCCTCCACATGTCATAAAGTTTATAGCACGGTTGTTGCGATCACAAAAGCACTTGCCCTGTGAAATTGTTTAATTCATGAAGTTCCGTACAAGTTATTTGAAAACATAGGACCAGGAAAGCGTGCACACATTTGCGTGGCTGACGTGTATTCACGCACATTGGGTAGTAGTAAATTGTCAGTCGCTCTGCTAACACGTCTCTCAAAGTGCATAGACACGATTCCAATAGTCGCTTCTGGTCCATCGTCTTCCTGGCGTTCAGATCTGCCCGAATTTACGCACCATACTACTCAAAAGCAAACCCACCTGTTATGTAACAGGTGCACTGGCCAGCTGATTGTAGCGGGTTCTCACAGATCTGAAAACATTCGCCAGTTAACAGACTTATAAGCGGAATATTAATTGTTTCGGACAGTTTTCTAAAAAATCTCGCTGGGTTACATTAAGTTGACACGTGAAGTGCAGTGATGGCAACGTTTGCTTGCAAATGTTTAGAATAACCATTGAACTATGCACAAGTATGAGATATAACCAAGGAGTTTACACTGTCGATTAAATTCGGGAATGAAGCAGGGTGAATATAACTCTGTTTCGTTCAATATAACGACCCTTTGTACACTGATTAAAAATTCAAACAATCCGACCTGTCATACACGGAGCTGTGATTGCTAGCTAGGTATACACTACTGTTTTGGCTATACGCACCCACTCATTTACCCATCCGGTTATCAGTTCATGTACGTAACTGGCAAGAGTGAACGCAATGTTGTTCGAGAATGTAGTCTACAAAACAATATTTGCCTTATTCATATTCAAATGGGACAGAACTGTTTCAAAATCTTGAACAGTTTAGAGCAAACATTTCAGCTTTGTAAGACCGAAAGATTCTGCTAGACGTGATAGCAAGTGTCCTCTTACTTAAAGTTTGTAGAGAAACGGTCGGCGTACATAGTGAGTTTCTTGTACAAAACAGCATGCACTAACTAAATCAAACTGCTCATCTACTAGCTCAAGATGTAAGCTGCTAACATGTGGACAGGCTTCAGGGCAGTTAATCAATTATACCTATTTTTAACGTTCACTGTTAACCGCGACAATGCTTCAATAACACTAATTCACCATCCCAACTGTTCAACTTCTAAAGGAACTTAAATTTACTTTCCGTGGATCCACCTTGTAAACCGTTCGGAAAAACTGTCCCATAACCATGACTATTCTAGCTTAACACTTAAGGAGAGCAATCTACATCACCGTTCTCTAGGAGAATGTGCTGTTTTAGTCGGCCCAACAAATGGAATATTAGCAATGTATCCGTGTACATAACCTATAGGTAGGTCAACACATTTGTGGCAAGCAAAGAGTAATACGTCGTCGTATAATTTGTACGACTTACTGGCAGTTTAAACAAAATTCAAAAACGTCTGGAATAAACAAATATGTATCTGACCGATCACAGTGGTTAATCTACTTCGCTAGAATCAGTAAGCAACCGGTTGCTAACTTTTCCACTACGATACGTCTATTCACCGTATCAATGAACTGGGTAGAATTGAGGTTTGAAACATATCTGTGGCGTTTTTGTTACTATTGTCTAAATAGTTTTGCTGAAGAAAGCGAACTTTTGAAATGGTCCAGATACTTATAAAGATGGCCACTTGAAAATTCAGTTTTCGAAGATTTCAGAAAAAAGCGTCATCAGGCACTTTCAACGGCGGGCATATATAGGATACAAACAGCATGGAACTGCTGAAATATTGTGTTAGATTACGCCATTCACAGTTCAACCGATTCAGAAATAACACATAGATCAAGTAAACCTACGATCTAGGCCTTGCCTTCTGTTTCTTTCCATACGTTCCGCTCTTCGCATTTCCGAACGTCTTCGACGTTCTTCCATCCCTATAGGCACTGCACTGGAGTTCAGAAGGCGCTCTGCACGAATTTTGCGTTTCACTCCTCGCAAAAGTTCATCTTCTTGTGAGCGTTCAGTACGATCTTCAGTGACAGTTCCAGGAAGTCCTTGTGTATCGGTGGCCACATCGACAATCTCTTTTGTGGGAGGCGGTTTTCGGGTAAACGTTCGACCACGAGATCTTCCCCAAGGATGATGGTGATTATGATGTGGATTAAACATTCTGTCCCTGGTGCGACTAGATAGACATAAAGAAGGAATATAATTGAAATTCAATGAGCAATATTTATGAGACCATCCGTCGTACTATGGATTACATGGCCTCCTCTATGGTGACGTTTTTAAACCCCATATACATTTTTGTGCAACTACCATTTTGTATCTCGTCTGCCTGTAGTGAACGTCAAGTACGAATGAAAAGTGAATTGCTGATCAATAACTTTACGAGTATCTCCAAATGATGAATGTTCCATTGTACAACCAAATCACTTTGCGTGGAATTTCAGAAATAGGTAGAGAGGAAAATTGAAAACCTGTTTTGATATGCACAACGGATAGGTTTGGTCGATTATGGAAAGGCCAGTTTATAATGAATCTGGTGCAATAAACGTTCTAAACACTTAAATGTAGCCACGGAATGAGGCACGCCTTGTAATTGTTTCTGATAGTCAATTGTTAATTCCAAATTAAATTCATATGACTTAGTTAATCAACCAACTTGCAAACGTAGTGTGTGAGCTAACATGTTCAATAATGGAATTGTTTACTCATTAATGTGTACTACCTCACTTTGCTCCAAACCAAACTTTTCTATTCCATCAGACGATTCCGAATGACTGGAGTTACAATGACGTTAGGCGGGGTTAATTTTGAAATTGTACAGTGTTGTGAAAAGCTGACTAAATTCTGTAGAGAAAAACTGCCTTTTTGTTTAGGCAAATTAGGGCTGAGTTAATGTTTGCCAAATTTAGTTTCGATTTTGAGGATATTTTATTTACGACCCTCAAAATCCACATCTGAAACTCTCACCTACAATAATTTGATCTATGAATCAAGATACCACCCTTTGTTTAAATCGAACGATGAATTCTTATTTTCCAACCACTTACTCCAAAGGCAATCCGACTGCCTCTCTGGGATACGCAAATTCTAATAACAAATTTTCCTATATATTCAAGGTTTCATATTCTGCCTAACCGACTGCCTGTAGCATGTGCCTGATAAATCACATTGATGTACATTAACACACTACAGCCATATTGATTGTGTGTGAATGTGATCGGGTTTTAGTAGACATGAACTTTGTGAACCTAGGCCTTAAAGAATGAAAGACAAAAAGAAAGGGAGACCATTCAAGGGTGCTTTGAGGACAGTTCACATTGGCCCTGTCAAAGAAAATGTATAAATGAATGATTGTTCACGATACACAAAAAAAAATTTAAAGAATATCACGAATATTCTGGGTGTGGATTAGGCTGTCATTGTATCATTGGGAAGCCGTTGAAAATGTTTGAAATGTTCAATTACTTCGTGGATTTCTGTAGACACAACAGCGTTTCGCAACTGGTGTTCCCTTTCAAATCGAAACGTTGTTCTGCTTATATTAGAGTTGAAGTTAACGAGGGTACGGTGAGAACAGTATTACTGTTCAAAGGAACTTGGGGGAGTGTGCCAAGCGCACTGCCTTTGTGGTGATTGCAAGCTTTCCAACTTAGTATTAGTTTCTGCAGTCAGCATGTTTCCTGCAGATTTTGTACTTGTTCTTCCAGAACGTTCCTCGTCAATGTTGCGAGGAACGGCAGAAGAGAACTCTATACGAGTTGATCCAATTCAGAGTGTATTATGAACGAATGAATAAATCAAGGTGTGCAATCACATCTGTCACATGACATTAACTGATAGGCAAAGGCGCGTTTTGTTGAAATATTCTCAGTGATAATTTTGGAACATATGCAACTCGTAAAAATTTTGAGATGTTAAGAACTAGAACATTCATTGGCGATACCCATACAACAAATACCACGCAGTTTACACTTTGTAATGCCCTTACTTTGTCAAAGTAGAACGCGTGGTAGTCAAAATATGATTTAATAAAAGATATATCGATGATCTGTTTGAAACGTCATGGGATGTTCGTCGCTTTGGCTAGGTGCCCTTCGATCAACATAGCTTCGAGGCAATGGAAGGATGCCAATCAATAAGGGAGTGATTAAGCTTTCACTTCACAGTAATGCCATTCACTTCATTCTGGCATGTTCTTAGCAAAATAAGTGGTGTACGCAAAAGACTGAGCGATTCATCGTCGCTGACGACATTCCCAACTGGATGGATGTGATGGTCAGCAGTTCTACTGGCTCTGGGCAAAAATTATCACAGCGCTTTGTGTTAACATTCAAAATACTGGTAATCCATTTAAGTCGGCCAAACTGGAGCCTGGAGTTAATTTTTACTTTAAGGCTGACAACACGTGTGTATCCGATCAGGCCTTGTGCGGATGTTTGTTTGGAAGTTCCAAAAGAATGATAATGAAAACCATTAACAACAACTTGAAAATAAACTACAAAGTATACACACATACTCTGACAAATAACACTCTTAAAAGATGAGAAGTCATTCACGAATTGTTTTGTTATGTCTACCCTACTTAATGAAGACACTAGAATCGGAGTGTAAATTGCGGTCCAGATAAGGATATGCACTAATGATGAGCGGTAAAAGCAAAACTCGTGTCTGATACTTCCCTACGAAATGGGCTGGCCGGCAGGCTCATCTGGGTGCAAGACCTGCAATTAAATGTGTCTGTTCAATATGAGGTAATCCAAACTCCTGAAATTTGTTATTTACTGAACAAAAATAGTTGTACACGTATGGGGTTCAACGGCACTCGTTGAAATTATGCAGAAAAGCGTTTCTATTTAAGGTCCCAGTTGATTTAAAAATTATGCTGCTATACGTGTCAGTGGTATCTTGGGATACGTTAAATATCTGCATATTCCCTGCAAGTCTGAGTGAGTTTCCCACGGCTCTATGTAGTTCACTAAAGCTAGTAAATGAGGTAATAAGATAATCTACGGTTTTAATATTTTGATGTGTGGTCAAGGTTCAGCTGGTACAAGACGTACCATGTAATCGTTTTCAACAACAAAATTCGGTCGTGTTCTTCTGTTAAATTCTGACGTATAATCCCACACTATTTACGCCAACGAGTAAACACTTTGAGTAAACTGTAGTAGCCATTGATGGATCTGGTTATCTTTGCAATCCCTGTATGGTCACTCGTGTAATGTTCTGTTTTATCTTAAATAATTATTCTAACATCTGCATTAAAGTTCTAATTTGAAGAGTGTATCTAAGCTTTAGATTAACGAACCAGTATATGATAGTTCGCTCTTAACAGTGAATAACGTCCTACGACTGTTTTCAACAACTATCTACCATCCTGTTGTTTTGGCCGCTATTTTTCAAACTGAAACACTAAATGATAAATTCGCTCATCAGCTACTCCACAACCATCGTTCCTCCAACACGGCCTTCTATTCAAGCAAAATATATGTTCAACCTTCCACAATTTGTTATTACGCATGGTATTTTTATTTTTAGTCCAGTTAATAGGAACTTACAAACACAGTGTAAGGTTGTAAACAACTTGTGTAGCAAACTCTTAATTCGCAAATTTACTCTTGCATTCTGGCCAAGACAACAGTGATTTCCTCTTGAAGAACAACTGGTGATTTCACTATTAAGATAAACCACATATGCAAATAGCTTGTGTACAACCATTTGTCCACATCAGCATCAGTTGCCTTTGTTTTACATAGTTGTGTTTGGATAGACAGCGTGGACCGTCGTCATGACAACACCGTAGGGAATGAAAACACATTAAATGCAACTGGTCGGCTAGCAACCCCATATTGAAGGTAGTTTTTGTTTATTTCAAACAGCACCCGTAAAATGATGAAACATTTCGTGCACATTTGTTTCATATGTTTGATTTGCTCGAGATTTGCTGGGGAATGTTGAATTTATTTGCTAGTGGTTTGTCTCATTCTTCAAACAAACTTTTCTGACTGATTACCCAGAGATGTCTCATGGCTGTCTCTGAAATGTGTTTTGTTTGTAACAGTATACGCAAATTTCCTCAACTTTCATAAAAGTATTAATCTTTCGCACTCATGAGTCAGTTGTTTAAGTGCATTTGCTTTCAGTCCAATTACGTCCACTTTGTGACAAAAATGTAACTTCAGTAATTTTAATTGTTCCAAGCTTGGCTATTTGAAGACTTAGCTAAATCCCAATTTAAAAGAGAAAGGAGTATTACTATGTACATTTTCTTCAGTGTCTTTTTATAGACTGCCATGTGGGTGCTTTCAGGAAAGTTCAGGACGCTTCGTTTATCGGAATGTCTCAGCAGGTGTTAATCGGTTCAGAGGTTGCACATAATCCAATGATAATCCTGAACCACGTCAATAATTTCGACAAACGTTGGTTGTTTTAGTAAAGAGTTCAGCATTTTAGAACTAGTATTACGAAGAAGTAATCGTTTATCCTAAATTCTGATATGATTACTGTAATATTGTATTTCACTGGGTTCCACATTCAGAGATGCGTTACAGGCAGATGGTTTTGAATAGGAGAACTGGACTAGGATTGGTCATACTAGTAGTACACAGTTATGCTGCATCCTGGACCTCACATGCGGCCCACGTTGGCTTGAAGCAATCCTGATCAATTAGTGAAGTATTATGTTTACATATCCGTCAAGCTAGAGATATCCACAAGAAGAGGAAAGTTCAATTTGTTGCTCTAAGAGGTTTACTGGTTAATGTAATTGGATGGAAAGGTTGCGATCAAGTGCGAATATTATTATATATCATATTACAGAAATTAGCACTGTTATATGTATTGTATATATATGTTATACATTGTGTTATTGCGTCGTTCAACACACAAGTTACAGTATAATACAGTACAATGTAGTTCCATCGCTCCAACCCATAACCATTCACCAGCAGTTTGGTCTCAGTAGTAGCGTTATTTAACAAGTCTTCACAACTAAAGGTCAACGTATTATCATAGAGGGCTACAGAGTTCTAAAGTCGTTTGTGTGCCAAACCCGAATTTTGTCACCAAACCTTCTGACTGTTACACGTTTTGCAGAATATGTCTACTGACTAGTACTGTCTTTCGTTTTGGAATGTCCATACAAGAAGAACCCGGCCCAATAGGGTCGAATGCCAATGCAGAAATTACACAAAAGCAAGTATACACGTAAACTTTTTACTGCTTATTACAATTAGACGCCAAAACAATTAGACTACTGAATAGGAACTGAAGTTCAACAAGTTGGAATAGGTAACGAAATGCTTCATAGCACAATACAAGCAAATATTTTCAAGGATCTTCACTTAGGTTGTTTACTGGATACAAAAGATAAATATCTTCTCATGACATTATCCAGACCGGATAAGAGAACAGTGGTAATCCTGAGCACATGTAATATTCCCCATCAACTCAATCAATCCTTTATTGAATCTTTCACCTAACCAAGTTCAATGTATCAGAACTTTCAAAATTCACGTACATGTACGGAAACACTATCATCAACTTGTCATGAATGTGAAGTCAGCCTGTGATTAAAAACACAGGTGCAAATAGTAATTTTGAGATCCTGGCTCGAATCGTCAGATAAGTTGTGTCCTTTATCCATAAAGAGGTAAATAGTACAGTCTCCTAGGCATAACAAAGGCCTAATTGCCGCTAACATTCGATATAGAATAAGAGGCATGAATTACAGTGGCTAACTCAGTTATACAGCTTCGACCCGCCAAGTAACTCAGGCTGCGTCTATCCTCACTCATGTACTACACTATGTTTAACCGCTTTCACATCTTTGATGATTTTGTTTCCTGCTAATTATTATCTACAGGGTGTGCCCACAACCTGTATAAATCGTGCTAATACTATGTTTCAAATGAAATTCTATATAAAGAACTTTGGTTCTCTCCTGTTTAACACGCCGTTCCTGTAGGAAACAGAGTAAAAGCAGAATTGCTGGAGTGGCTAACCAGCTGTTAGTCACGTGACATTCTTCTCTGCCTTGTTTCCGTTACCACGGTGTACATTTATTATCTGGAAGCTGTGCCGCAGCTAACTACCTCTTTTGTGCGCCACGTTCATTGGCTAAACCTTCAGTTAACTCAAGTGTACATTGAAAAAGTGTTTCCGTTTAATTAAAAATCAACAAAGTTTGCCATGAAAAGAAAATACCACGCACTACTGAGATTACAAACCAAATGTGTGCTATAAATTATGGAAACTGAGCTTTGTACGGTAACCAATCGTTTACAGGCTGGTAAGAAGCTGTCGAAGTAATTGTTTTCAAATAGAAACGAACGTTTGCTATGATATATCGAGGTCATTAGAATCCGACACTGCCAACCCACTTTTCTGAGTGCAAAAAAAACTGTTTGTGACATTGTTGTTGTAATGGTGGCAATGAAAAAGGTTTCAAACCTTGACCTTGTATGATTGTTTTGTGGTTTGGAGTTGTCTACATTTTAACTCGTTTGCAGTAAATCCCGGAAGAGATGCAGCAAAATCTCCTCGAGCACAAATCATGTCATGCCAGTCTTTTGTCTGCTTTATCTAAAATAACTCAACAACAGTCAGTCAAATGGATACAGTATTTGTTTGAGAAAAGGCTTAAATGCTAATATCTTCCTGTCCAGTATCTTTGAGGAATAACGTGTTGGATAGATCACAAATGCAGAAACCGTTTTCGGATGCAAAGAAAGAACACTAGACAGAACGGAAAACGCTGACTTGGAACAACCTGACAATACAAAGTTAAACACCGTGATCTGTTGAGTTGTTTTTCTAAATATTTTTCAAAATATACAGGGTAGGGGCAGTTAAAAGCATTGACGTTTTGTCAGCGCGATCATTACACTAGAACACATACCAGGCTTAACGACCCGGTGTAACAAGTACATGCACTTCTGACGAGTCCTAGTGGTATTAAACTTACTACCTACTGTAATCAACTGAGTGCAACCGGAGGTAATCTTTCAGCGTTGATCACTCACGTCGTTTCTTCGTAGCAATTTTGTTTTTTTAAACGTATCCACAACAGAAGTGAAGCACATTCGTAATGTGAGAATCCAAATGTGCATTTGAATGGGAGTCGGACTTGAATGATAAAAACTGAGGCAGTTTCAGCCACCTTATAAAAAACAATTTCTTAATATCTGATTGGGTTAGTTTACGATTGTTGTAATACTGAAAATCACAGCAGAGTTTCACATTTGCAGTGATTTAAAGTTGTTCTACCGTGATGCTATCACTGAGAAATTCGTCGGTCATTTATGAATCTACTTCTAACCATACTCTCTATGGAACCATTGGTTTCTAGCTTAGATATATCCGAAGCATTGCTTCATGCAAAGTTTCCCACAGCTTGCCTAAAACAAAATTCTATTTCGGTACAAAATACAACTGATGGGACATAACGAATTATTTGCAGTTTGAAATATGTTCACGAACTATTTTGTAACAGATTTGTCCCAACATCATTTGAATCGACTAAACCTATGCGTTCGTGGCCACGATAACAGAAGATATCTGAAGTCTACACCGAGTATCACAAAGACCAGCAGAGCTCGATCTTAAAAATGCGGTCTTCAGACACGCAAGTTTGATGCCGCCGAAGTAAATTCATTGGTCAACTGGTGGGATGAAACCAAATGCGAAAAGTGTTTGTGTAATCAAGTAACTTCTCAGTGCAAAGAACGCGTACGAGTTAAAGATGATGCGAAACAAAGAATTAATCATCATTCCACTAGAATGAACTTCTGCAGGTCCTATCGGAAAAGGCCGGGAACCGAGTTTCGTCACAGCCAGTAAAAGCAGTCCTCAATGAAACCCTTCAGAGGTTCTGTTGTACGGACTTTTTGACGTCGGATCGGAGGCCGTTTTTCCCTTAATGCAAAGCGATGAACTAAGAATGGTCGGTTATGCCTCAAGAAAACATGTTATAATCCGTATGCGACTGGATGGATTGTGCTTACGAGTAGCCACTATTCTCTGGTTTGTAAGTTTATAACCACGCTGCCCTGATAACTGCAGTGGGTTGGCGAACAAGTAGCCACAAACACTGCAACTTTATCGTTAGTGTGCTACGTTGGTGATGCCATAGATTTGAAAGTCAAACGGCTGCGACATTATAAATGATTCTTTAGTATCATTGTGTTGAATGAAAGCAGGGTCCTCAGTTCAAGATAAATTCTAACCGATGCAATGATTTAATCTTGCTTAATGTGAGGCCAATGGTGCCGTAGGCAACACAATTGCTTCTTGAAAGTGTGGCCGGTGTTCTAGCTCCGGCAGTGGCAACGATATGCACTGCTGACAAGCTCTAATGAGAGCAAAACTGAAGTCTACTGCTTTGTTTCGGAAGAGGTCGGCTGGAAAGTTTATCCGAATGTCAAGGATGTGAACAAATGTGTGATGTTTAACTTGAAAAAATTCTAACATTTGTCAAAAGGGAGGTGAGATGCAACCAAAGTCGGTACGAACTTTAGGAGAATTCAGCATAATGGCTCGAGTGGTCTACCTAAACAAAACAGGACTTTCTGAAGAACTGAAGTCATTTTGCTGACTGGATTGCTAATTGTAATAGTTTATGAATGTCTTGCCAAGAGGTGTTGCCTCCATTTTTGTCATCTAACAAACAATGGTATTAGTCCACGATAGTCAACCCGAAACCATAGTGCTTACGAGGAAGTCTTGTTAGCTAGTAGCTTGCAGGAACTTTGAAAAGTCTGCAAAATTGTAAAACGTGCTTGGACATTGAATACATTTCACAGCATTTTGATGTGTCAGCATCAAATTAAAATCTGTAATAAAACTTGCGGTAGTCGTAATAGACTTATTTAGTTTAGCTACTCAACGCCACAATTTTATAGTCACAACTTACACTTGCAGCAGGGGGCCGGATATTTGCCCTTGTAGCGAACTGCCTGTTTTGTGCTGTTCCTTTGTTAACACCCTCATCGTGGAGTTTCGACTACCAATTATTGAAAATGAGCCACATTTTGCTAGAATTCTTTAAGACAGACTTATAGCGTTAAAAATTAACAAACGTTACTGCAAAATCCTACTATTAATGGGTTGACGGGAGGACTGAAGGAAACGAATTTAAACAAAGTGACCCTCAGGTAAGCCGTGGAAAAATGCAGCGTCAAATCTACCATCTACATACATGACCTCAACAAATCGAGCTACTTACAAAGAACCGGATGATGAAACACTAGTTTGAACGATACATATTAAATTCAATGCGTAATATGATGCTCTCAATAAAAATGACCCAAACCAACAGCTGCCACTATCATTACTAATGCTATAACGGGAGAACGGTGGGCCCACAAAAGCTTGCTTCATCTGTTCAAATCAGGAAAAGGACGGATTAATGAAGGTCACTCAGATTTTGTCAAACCCGACTACAGTAGTAAGTGCATGGAAACGTTAGAACTTCCCAGTGCGCCGTAACTACGTACGATCTTGTTGTAGGAGTATCAAGAGCTTTCCCTATGGAGAAAGAAATCAAATCAAACAGATCAGCCTCGTCCACCCATCCGTCAATCGATCTGTAGCTTCTGGTTTGATTATCCCATTTCAAGGGAGTAAACCTTACATAAGTATTCATGATTTCTAGTTCCATGTTCATCTACAATTTATGTTGACTGACTGAAATAATCAATGATTAAGCATATTTCTTGACCTTAACTGGATACTTTTACAGTTCACTTACTATTTGACACACAACTGATCAAATTCTGAAGTTTCAGAGTAGCCATGAGTACGGTCAACTGTACCGGTGTACTACTTCTGAGAAAATGTACCTCGATATGGAAAGTTAGAACCATCTGTATTGTTGAATTCTAGTTGTTTCTGATAGCTGAGATTAGTACTTCCAGTCTTTCATCGCCATCAAACTGATTTGTTTGTGTGTTTATCTCAGTGAAACAATGGTATCCCTCCAGTCATCCTCCAGGGTTTGTGTGAGATCATTCTGCTCTGTGTTCCCCCGATCCACATAGCTTTGACTTATTGACAATCATCGACGCTATGTTTAAAATTTAAACAACCTAATATTCCTGCCTATATAAGGAACACGTATAAGGTTTAACGTTAATCCATAGGGGAAAGCACAAGTAGATGCTATCCTTTGTTCTGCTAGTTTGGATTACAAACACGGGATATCATGCACTTCAGTCATCGACTAATCTACGTAACCTCCTCCAAGCAGTGTTCATCTCCATAGGCTACTAGGTTTACGGTTGCCTGCACGTTCCATATCGACTGCTTTCCACGATAGTAAGAGAACGATTGGCGTGTTAGATTGTCAACAATATGGTTTACTTATGCCCAGTGAATAGTTTATATTGAAGCTGGAACATGAATCAACCTTTATGTGACTTTGAGTTAGGTTTACCAGTAAATTATAAATAAAACTCATTATTTTCCGGTTGATATACACTGAAGGAACTGAGCAGGTCATTAAATCCACATAAATAAGAAACACCCGTGAACAGTTCACTGGCCAAAATGAACGGACTCATTCACCCTTTCATAGGCCATGTTTAGTTCATATTTCACTAACTAAACATAAGTCTCGTTGAGAGTTTGGCGGCTGGTTTCATGAATTTTGTTTCGACTACCGTCATTTGACAAACATGAAAGAAACCGGTTTTGGATTGGTGATTTGTAGTGTATGAAGCAAATTACATTTTACTTTTGAACTTGTGAGACTTTGTGGAAGTAAGTGTGATTACATTTGATTCTGAATAGAAAGCCATGTTTATATATACAATTACATATATATCCAGGCTAGTATTTATGCAATGCGTACAACGAGACAGTTTAAACACCTCAGTCAGTAATACTTACGACCTCCGTTCTCTATCTCGTTCTGAGAAACTGAACGGCCTCTCATTAGCTTCCATAGCATCTCGACTATGTTGTCTCACTGCCTGACGTCGCATCGCCTGCTGTTCCATAATTCGGTCGAACAATGGCAGATATACGTGTGCTGGAATGGGTCTTGCACGGAATCGATTTGCTATTCGACATTCTTCCTGCAATTGTACTTCTTTTTCCCACCGTTCATGCAACAGTCCACTTAATGAGCGAGTCATGTGACCCGCTCGTTTCTTCGCCTCCTCTCGTTTGCACATTTCAAACGGTACTGGAATAGTCAGACGGTGACGCCAACCAGATGGGGACGTGATCCGATCGCGAATAGGAGAATGTTCAGTTTCTGAGGAGTATGCTTCACGGACCTTGGTCGTGGAGACTGTAAGTCGAATAATGTAAAAGTATAATGCTTTGTGAGATGTGTGACGGAAAGTAGTAACTTGTAATAATCTCCTGACGAGAAAACATTCATTTAGAGATATTTCCGATGTTATATGTAATGCTTATGAGACCTCTGTAGGACTTTGTGAAAATGATATTAACCGTACAAAATTAATTTTTAGAAATAAATTTATCAACATATTTTCAACCTACTGATTGCTCGAGGCAAATTTAAACTGTCTTTGTTTTGATGCAAATCCGTTCTTGTCGAATCAAGCGTTTGTTTTAACGATTTTAATAGCGTTGACTTGTCAGAAGTCTCTCGAATATCACCAACAGAAGCCAAATGCTTTGAATCATTCATCGGGCTTTTGAAACTGTGGTAATTTTCAGGTTCATTTTGAATGTTATTCGATTTTATGACAACTTCTGTTGGCTGAGAAACATGTAATGTCCCCATTGCAGAAGTCAGGTATAGCCGTTCAATTACATCCAACGTGTTCTTGTGTTCCGCTCTCAGTTTTGACAGTCTTTCGTAGAACTCTACATCGGAAAGATATTCGTCTTCTGTCAGCTTTTTGATCCTCAACTGGGTCTCACTCAGTATATTATCTAGTAATTTTGCTGTCTGATTTAATCTGAAATAAATAACCATTTAAACAGACACCTACCTGAGAAAGGTCACCGTTAGTAACAGAGAGAAGATGCTGTAATATTGATTTTGCATTCGAACTCATGTCACTGATGACCTCATTTTCTCGTTGAAATCCATCCTGCCAGGTCACATTGAACTTTGCGAGCACCATGCCAATTTCATATGTGTAGCTAAAAATAATTCCGGAAAATACTTTAAAAAAAGAATTATTAGTGAAAAACAATACGAAGCGAGATTGAGGAACCAGCACAGGCTGATAAAAGATACTCTAATGTTTGTTTGTCTGTTTCCGTAAAATCATTGGTAACATTGAGATTATACTGGGTGAAGTAACCATACGAACCACACACGTACACTTGGTTTGGTAAGAAAGGAAAGTAGGCGATTTTGGTTTTAGAAGTGGTAAGAATAACGGAAGTGGAAAATACGGTGTAACAAAGGAAACTCTGGTATAAAATGGGGAGTGACTGGAATATGGACAAATAAGCACTGGTGAAGCGTACATCAACAGGTTAACATTGATATGAGAAGTCTTATATCACTGTGATCTTGTTGAAGTAACTTAAAAACTTCAAGAACCATCAACGACAACCAGCGCAAATGTGTTCACCCGTATCGATTAGAAGTGAGATGAGAACGATGATGATGACGAATGTGTGAACAGAGACTCTGTTTAGAGTTATCCACCAACAACGTGTTCATGAGAGATTCATGCAAGGCACTCCAAAGTTTGCATAGTTTGATACTGAAAGGGTTTTCACATTTCAGTTGACTCGTCCACTGCTGCGTCTTCAAAGGTGAAAATGACAGTAAGGTTATAAACGTATTTCATGGAATGCAATGACTGGCGTGCAACTCTGTAAGTCAAAATAAGACCATCTTATATATGTAAATAGAAATGGAGAATACATTTATTTTCTGGTTGTTGTCACTTTTCAGGTATGAGTGCTCAATGAACTCTGACTATCTATTCTACTATATGATAAGAATACACTAACGTTTTTGGTTGTGGGTCAGTTTTGCCACTAGGTATACATAACTTGTGCTGTTTTACGGCGTGATATGTTATAACGCTGCTACACAGAACTCCAATGCAGACTGAATTCCCGCTCATTTCCTCAAAGCGACCCTGAGGTTTTCATTAGTCAGCTGACCATTTTGAATGGGAGATAAACGATAAAATCTGAAGTACTAGTACAATGTAAATAAACTTTTGCAGTACGAAAATGAATATATCGTTAAAACGCGTCTTGCATGTTCGAGCTGTAGATCGTCACACCCCCTTCTAACGTTGGTTATTCAGTTCAAACTGTAAACTTGCCTGTAGAATTCTTTTCCTTAAAACTTTAGCGATTTTTTGTCTTATGCTTGTTTATTTCTGTGGGAAATTTGGATCCTAAGCGTTCGTTCTACTAGACAAGTTCATTAGTATTCATTATTGTACTATAAGAATTGGATTATGTGGACAACCGGCTATAAGTTATACTACTTTTAATTTCGTTGTCCATTTAACTTGATGTTAAACATTAGAAATAACATACTACAGATTATAACCTTTGCATTAGCAACTGAATCAATACCCGATGCAATTTTCATTACCGCTGGAAATTCTACGTGCATACATGCGCACTACACGACCACGAACCCGACCAAATGACACAAATTGTCACTCGTTGCAGAAGTGATTGGAGATATTTTAGTGAAAATAACTTTATTTAAATGAAAAATGGAAATAAAACATCAAAATAATGGTAGACTGAAGAGCTGGCATTTATGTGAATACAATCGACCCAGTGGCCGAAGCACACTACTACGTTGAATAGTGTTTTCAGGCGACTAGTTGTGTGAGTGCCAAGTCCTCAATTGGTATGACATCTATCGTTTTTATTCAACAAAACAGAAAGATCTTTGTAATTCTAGTCTACGTCAATACTTGATCATCTCGTAGTTTTATGCAACTGGTGAGGATATGTGCCGATTACGACTGCTCAGACAGCGTGTATAGTGAACGGTTCAAGTTATCGAAGACTAGCCCCTTGATGATAACTTGACTAGCTACTCGCATATCTGAAGTTCCAGGTCAAACTAGCTGCTAGCCCGTTGCCTCGATCAGATGGGCATTTCACCAAATATGAGTCAGATGGAGGAAGGGCTAGGTTTACTAGCTGAAGAACATAATAATCTGCACAGAAGTTTTTTGTTTCTACTCAAACTACTTTTCGTTTCTTATTGATGATACTAATAAAAAACTTGAGCCAGGATGTATTTTCGAACACTTCTGGATTTACACATCAAACCAAAGATTAAGTAATGTATTCGTAATAATTGTTACTTTGACTGAAAGCTAGCAAGTTATTGAATGGCATTATCTGTCAAACAACTTGGTTCTTTATCAGTCCATTCTTATCCATTCTATGTTTTTCACTTGCATTTATCTCAGATTCACGAAACCGTACAGATTAGCACAGATTTTACAGATATGAATTAATACTCACAGGCTTCAGTATTTGACGTTTTCCTAATAGGATGTATAGTTGACGTTCATCTGGCACAGCTACCTGATGGGTGACAGCAATCGGGAAACGAGCGCTGCTCTGAGTAAGCTTTGAGTAAACGTGTAATTCTCACTGCACATTCCATCGCACTTTTCCTGTTCTAGTTTGTAGCTGGTTGCTTATAGTGGTGCTTTGTTGGTGACTGCACTGACCATATCCACGCACTCACAAATGGTCTACAAACGTCGCTTATTTCCCGAATAATTATATTGAGAAAAACACAACGTTATGAGCACTTCATAGGACAACGTTTCAAGCACCCCGGCAAGCAGTCCTTACTGTTGTAATCAAAATCACATTAACAGACGAACAGAGGTCACATTGGGTTTGCTATTGTTAGGTCAACCTGTGCTGCATGTTTCTATCGTTTCGTTCCTTTTAACAGGCATGACTTTCAATTGAGTTCTGGCTGTTCACTCTCGCTATTCTCAATACGACCTATTTTCATATGGATGGAGTTGGAAATGGAGATTAAACGTGTAACCAATAAAAATAAGCTCATAAATAATGGAAATGAGACTCGTAGAGGAGGGTTTGTTAAATATTTTGGAGATACAGAATAGTTACATTTGAGGAATAATAATCACATTAGAATTTGAAATAAAGTGAACAGAAGGAAGATGAACGAGTTATGAAGGCAAGAAATATTCATGTCCGACTTAAGTATTACAGAAAATAATTCAGGAACGTTGTGGATATACGAATTCTTCTACTGTGCATGGAACACACTCGACCGGTTAAAGCATAATGATCCTAGTAGGTCTGGTGTTCCGTAGTATAATAATGCAGTTTTAGTTAGGCAACTGTCAATTGGGTTTGAAGCTTTTCTACATCGTAATACAATAATTCTCTCGTATGAGGGATTCTGTGCAAATATGAACAAATGCACTAATGTCCCCCACAATAATATTTCGTGGTGATTCTAGAAGTTCGTATCAATTTGAGGAGCTGTTGAAATGTGATGTAGTGGGTCATTTCATTACATCATATTTGAAGAAGAGAAGCATAGCCATCAAGTTATTTTAGGCTTCCTGGTTGTCACCGTTTACACAAAGTAAAATCATATGATAATGGAACTTTAGCTATTAACTGGTGAAATTTTTTCTTTACAAATCACGTGTTATACCTTCTCTTTCTCAAGAAAACTTGAGCTAAACACACCAGGCCCGCTTAACCTATTCTGTCACAAACAAACTTACTTTTTGTACAACTCCTGTTTTAAAACGAAGGCCAACTCATACTTGTCAAGGAGGAACGATATGCAACATGACGGTCACCTTTAACACAGTGATCAGCAGTAATGAACTCGTGACCTCTTTGACTGATTAGCTTCCATACAACTATAAAGAAAAAAACTCATAATCTGGAGAGAAGATTTAGATAATTTTAAAAAAGCTCTGTTTTGCCTAAGACATTCGATTTGTGTATTATGCGAAAACTATAAAATATCCTTTCTAGGGAATTTAACGATGGTTTTCGCTAATTATACTCACCTTGTGCATAACTCCTTCAACCAATGGTAACAATCACGTCACTGTACCCAACTAACTGGCATGTAGCTTACGGTCTGCAATCGCCTGTTCTGTGAATCAAGTGAGTCTCAGTTTTGTAGATCAAGACGATTTACAGCCAGCGACTTTTATTACTTATGTACCCACAGGTTAGTGGTAATTTTTGCCATTTTTCAGTTGCAACTATGAATGTAATTCCATAACTAGCTTTTACTGCAACTTTTAATATCGTAACTGAAAAGTGTGTAGCTTTAACATTCTTTAAAGCCAGAAACTCTAGATAATCGTCTACTGTCTGTCCCTCAACCCAACTTGGGTTTAAGTTTTAAGGTTCAACAACTTGAGTTACATTAGTCAATGCTTCAGTCAGTGAAACACTTTACAAATGAAGTAGTATTCTAACTTATTCACTGCTTTCACTCACATCCAAATTGTGCTGATAGAACAATTCAATAAAAGACGCAGCACTCGATTTTTGGTCCGGTTAAAACTCATCTGTAGTATATATCATTATGAGAATCAACTGTTTAATGACGACCACTATTCACGGGTCAGACAAATATTTCGAAAATGTGTTTACCGATTTCATTGTTCATTGTTCACTGATAGAAGGCAGGAGTCTCTGACTGTGTTAGCCTCTTCGCCCTACCTATAACTAACCCTACAGATGTAAATGGTCGTGGTTATCAGCAGCTGACAATTAAGCTTATCTGCCATAAAAATTCACATAAATGCTGCGGTACATAAATAAAACAGAAGACCCAACTGCTCTGAGTTCTAAAGCAAATTTGTGCCTGAACTCAAAAGCGCAACAACAAGGTATAGATAAACAACCAAATCGAAAACGAAAGTAAAACAACTGCCAGTCACCATGACCCGGCATTCATGCTACCGAGTCGGACTGACTGTCTTCTCTATTGAAGCTTGACCATGTCAGCTTTTGAGTAATACTCGGTGTGCTTCATCCGAACTAAGGGGCAGAAGGTGAATGTACCATCAAATTTGGTTGATAACTTTACCATGTAAGGTTAACGGCTACACTCACATTAAAAACCTTCGTATAACCACGAGAAGTAAGAAGGTCCAATTCTTCTTGCAAATGATTCACCAACGGACAGAGAAGTTTAACTAAGCCTTAGAACCTAAATGACAAATCATGTCCAATCATAAGCTGTGGCTGTGGACTCCGGTTGTGGGCTACGGCTGTAAGGTCTGTTGCTATACTGTCCAACTCAGAAAAGATGTTTATAGCAGAAAGCGGGCATGCGGTGTTCCAAGAGGTCTATCCAAAGATTCAACCTCGAAGTTCGAGCAAAAATGTTGACCAAAAAAGTAGTTGAACAACAACCCTCTTTCCTATTTCGCGTCATAAGGTCCACCTGATAATCTTTCACAGAGATATTCAGTAATCAACTATAAGCAAGCACAGCGTGCTACTTTCATTGTCAAGGAAACCATAGGTCTAGTTTATTCACTCTGTTGGGCAGCTCCCTACTTGATCTCAGGTTGCCTCCACTGAAGCTTGTCGCTGACAAATGAGGCAGTCAATTTTTTGAGAAGAAAATGTTCAGTGAAATGCATCGTCACAATCATAGTGTGGTGGACGGTTAGGCAGGAAGTGCGAGCATCCCAACTCTCGGCAGAATACCGCAACACAGGGGGGAAGTGCGTTCAAAAACCCACAGCGAGCGGATGGAGGACGGCGTGTGCGACCAGATCGGACCAACGGGCGAGATGTGGCAGCCAAAATAGGATGGATGACCAAATTGAAGGCGTGATTATTCCAACACTCCCAGGAATTCCTCGACACGGCTGGGGAGTACGGTCAAAGCCCATAGTGGATGAACGGAGGACAGCACGAGCGACCAGACA
>LUCH01001485.1:2041-29122 GCA_013368495.1 Paragonimus heterotremus
ATATATATATATATATATATATATATATATATATATATATATATATATATATATATATATATATAAAGTGTATGCACTTAATCATATATGATCGCCAGGGTGTGTCATATGTAAAATAAATACATAAGCAAGATGAGAAATCGTTAAATTGGTCGTGAAATGTCGTTCTAGCCAATGCTCGCGTCGTACAATACAGTGAACTGTGGGCTGGGAACGTTTTTCATTGGCCGATTGCCTGTCTGGCCAAACCGAAGTTAGACCGATTCCAGTATCTGTTGAAGGCCAACTCCGTTTTGTTTGCTGGTTTATAACGGTTACGGTTCATATGTCCCAAATGAGACATGCTGTAGTGACCTGGAGATTCTACTGGCCTGCCTGCGGTATGATGTTTAAATTAGTTCCAAAACTAATAGTTGCACATTGTACTTAGGCTATTAGTAAAGTTCGCATGATGTTGTCCGATTGTTTGTACCCATGCCAAGTGACCGCTCAAGTAGCTAGTCTAACCCAGCAACTTCAGGTTTTAACGACACAGCGTTCAAGGTCACGCTCGACTACATCCACTCGACGACAAAATAACCGTTCAGAGTCGCGTGCACCTCATCAGCCGTCACCGAACCCTAATCCCGACCATTGCTGGTATCACCAGCAATTTAGCGAGAACCCCTGACAATGTCGCCCATCTTGTACTTTTGGTCCAGTCAACAAACAAGGCAGCAGAAGCATGATGGCTATTGACGTAGCTCGTCCACCTGGTCGTCTGTTCTTTCTAAAAGATCAGAAGTCGGGAATCCGTCACTTTATTGACACAGGTGCTGGGATCAGCATGATCTCACCTGAAGCTCACGACTTGAACAAATCAATCACTTCTAACCTTAGCTCGGCTAATGAAAGCATTAGTAAAGTGTTCGGCCAGCGCTCTCGCACACTTAACTTAGGTCTTCGTTGGTCTTTCTACTGGATCTACAAGGTTGCCGACTTCCAAGTGGCAATAATCGGCATCAATCTTCTCCAAAAATTCGACCTTCTGGTAGACTCCAGACGACGCCATCTAGTCGATCAAACGACAAAGCTTTCTGTTGGAGAAATCTTGACTGATATGGTAGTAATCGGTCCCATGTATCAAAGCTCTATGAAATTAATTTCTTCCAATTTCTCAGCCGACAAATATCCGACTATTTTTCAACAGTCTTCATCTCTTCCTGTTGTCACAGGTTCACGAGGCACCACATAGTCACGGCAGGCTCGCCGGTGTTCGCCAAAGATCGCAGGTTGACACTAGACAAGCTAAAAATAGCTCGCGCTGAGTTTGAGCACATGCTTGACCTCGGAACCATCCGTCCGTCCAGTAGCCCCTGGACCTCACCACTTCACATGGTCCCCAAAGCGTCTAGTGATTGGCGCCCTTGTGGAGGTCATTGTTCACTTAACAACGCCACGGTACCTGACAAATATCCAGTCCCACATATATAAGACATCACAGCTAGCCTTCATGGTACCCGTGTGTTCTCGAACATCGATCTGCTACACGCCTACCACCTGATCCAGGCTGCGGAAGACGATCTCGCGGGGACAACCGTCATTACACCATTCGGTTTATTCAAATTTGTACGTATGCCGTTTGGTTTACGAAACGCCGCACAAACGTTCGAACGTTTTGCCACAAGAGGTCTAGATTTTGTCCATCCCTACATCGACGACTCACTAGTTTCAAGCGCGTCTGAAGAACACCAGGTTCATCTGGAACAGCTCTTCGACAGATTAGCAACTGATCAGATAACGATTAATGCGGATAAATGCGTTTTTGGCCAAACTGCAATAGAGTTCCAAAGACACAACTCTTATCAACACGGTATTCAACCGTTGGTCGATAAGGTAGGAGCAGTCCGCGACTTTCCCTGTCCTACAACTCTCGCCGCCGTCCATCGATTTAACGGAATGGTTAGCTGTTACAGACGGTGTATTCCTCATTGTACACAGCTTTTGCAGCCTTTAACTGATTTACTCAGCGACTGTGTCAACGGAGACGTAGAGTTATCAGCGACAGCCATCGAATCGTTCGATCGAATTAAGGATGCATTAGCTACTGCCGTCATGTTAAATCATATTAACCCGGCCGCGGAAATAAGTACAGCTGTTGACACGTCAGACACCGCGTTCGGCGCCGTGCTTCAGCAGTTCGTCGATGGATTCGGTAAACCGCTCGCTTTCTTTTCCAGACGTCTACTTCAGGCCGAAACACGGTATAGCACGTTTGGTCGTGAATTGTTAGCAATCTACTCGGCCGTTCGTCACTTCCGACATTTTCTCGAGGGAAACCAGTTTGTGATTTTCCCCGACCACAAACCGTTGGTTTTTACCTTCCGCAGTAGGTCCGATAGACAATCGCTCCGCGAAGTTTGACATTTAAACTTCGTATCTCAATTTACGTCATATACCGTATGTCTCTGGCAGCAACAACGTTGTGGCTGATACTATATCCCGAGTGTCGGCACTAGTTGATCATGACTAAATCGCTATAACCAACGCGCAACGTTCACAAACCGATTTCCGCGTCCCCTGCCAACAGTCTGCTCTACGTGCGACGGATCAGCCTTTGCCAACATCTACATGCTCGATTTTTCGCAATAATTCTGTCGGCCATCCACACCCAGTAGTTCTTAATCTCTTCCGACGACGTGTGTTCGATACTACACAATATCGCCCATCCTGGCATCCGGGCCACGGCCGAGAACACTTCCGGTAAGTACGTTCGGCCCGGTATACAAAGAGACGTCAGACACTTGTCGCGCGCTTGTTTAGCCTGTCAACAGGCTAAAATTCATCGTCATGTATCGATCCCGATAGGTCAATATCCAACTGATCCCCACGGTTTGTCCCACGTGCTGGTCGTCTGCAACCTTCTAATGGTGTCTTATTTTCTCACGATGATCGACCGCTTCACCCGAAGCTGCCGAAATAATATCGCGCGCTTTTATCAAACGTTGAGTTGCATCGCATGGTTGCTCCGCCACTGTGACAACCGACCGTGGTCCGCAAGTTGAATATGGTTCTTCGCGAAAACGCTGCATACTTTAGGATGCCACCGCTCACGCATCACGGCTTACCATCCAGCTGCAAACGGAATGGCTGAACGCTTTCATCGACAATTGAAAGCAGCGCTTATTGCGGTCGATTCCATCCGTTGGCAGGAGCCATGCCAGTGGTACTACTCGGTATTCGTGCTGCCCTCGAGGTCGACCTCCAGGTTTGTAGTACCGAACTTCCTTAAGGCCAACCACTACGTTTGCCAGAGGAATGTTTTTCCATCGGCACAGACCACTGTAGGTACGATACCGCTTTCGCCAAACCGCTCGCCGTCCATATGCATCGTTCCCCTTCGACGGACACCCGGCAGCAAACCCGTAAGGTTTTTATCCCACACGCCCTCCATCAATGTACGGACGTCTCCGTACGCGTAGATGGGCAGCGACGTCCCCGCAGACGTCTATACGGAGGATCTTTTACGGTGCTTCAAATAAAGGACCGGGTGTGTATCATAGATCGCTTAGGCAAACGGGAAACCGTCTCTACCGACCATCTACTATGACTTCCCTGACACGTCCTCGCAGTCGAGTTTTTCCTCGTCCGTCATCCAGCCCATGCTTGCTGACTCTCCCATCAGCTCCGCGAATGAGCCAATCCCGGGAACCCCGACACATACGTCCCTGTCGTCGATCACTACTCGTTCTGGACGCAAAGTATACCGGCCGAAGCGTTTCATACAACAATAGGATTGTATGCACCAACAATCGCAAAAATAAAAACAGCAAGAACGTTTAAAACACGAAAAAAATATGAATGTCTTTGTCCATGTCATTTATTAAAACGTTCGTTTTTGTTGCGTAGTTTGGTTGAGTTCGTCATTTATCGTTGTATTGACACTCAGTCGATTTCGTTTCATTTTATGTCGCATGTTTTGTCCGACGCCGGCATGACGCATTTGGCATCACCGATCGTGATTATCTGTGATCTCGTATTCGATATCGTTCGCGAATGTTCACTGGACACCCCAACTCGAACATTTTCATTTTTCCGGTTGTCTCGGCACCTTTAAGGGTGGAAGCTCGCTAGAAACTGTGGACATTAGTGCTTCTTCACCTGCGGCGTCAGGAAATTGTCGTACCAATCGCAGGCTGATTGAATATCAACTGGTATGCCTTGAACTAGATCAGTCCGAGGGTGGCTGGCCCTCTGTTATCCTCATCAGGATCGAAAGGTTGTTCCCACAGTGCCATTCTAGGGAGGAGCTGTGTAGCGACCTGGAGATTTCACTGGCCTGCCTGCGGTATGATGTGTAAAGTAGTTCCTAAACTAATAGTTTCACGTTGTACGTAGGCTATTAAGGAGGTTCGCATGATGCATGTTGTCCGGTTGTTTGTCTGCATGCCATGTGACTGCGGTGCGGACCCGAACGCACACGTGTGCCATACTCTTTCAGTTTAATCGCTCGTCGACGGCCGGTCTCTAGCCTCTCTAGCTGATTTACGTGTTGGTGCCATTTCTAGCGCAATAAAGGACCATTTGTATATTTCGTGTGATAAATATTCGGTCTCTTCTCTCAACGGCCTCTGTGTATTTCGCATCTGGTTGATTCGCGCCTGGAAAATCGACTCAGTGCGCCGTGCACTAAAATACGAACCCCAATCGTTATACCGAGCTGGAGTTTCCTCCTGATTGACAGCAGCTGTGCATATATGTCGGTCGCAGGTGACTCCGGGAACCTATTTGTGATACATAGTGCGCGAAGTGTAATAAGCAACGCGAAAGGTGACCTTGAAAAAGACCTATGGATTAGGCTGTCGTCCGGGTTATCTTTCTCATATCACCATCAGATGGCCTCTCTGAAGGGATTTGGAACTCTTCTAACGATAAAGGAAGCTTTTCTCCGCCTGGCAAGGCAAGTCTTTCGAGTGATTTACTGCGTGATGCTCAACTAACAACGTGGTCACGAAATATGAAGAACTTGACTGCTCCATTGCGCAAAGTGGGTAGGTGCCGCCTGCCTGGATAGGGTCCTCGTGATCACTCAAACCGCTGGTTAGAGACGCTATCCGAGATGGCGATGTGTCGCAGTCAATGGCGTACCTGTATCCATACCATTTTTAGTTCTTCCGCTTAGTCTTCTTTTATTAATTCTCAACCTTCTTAGTAACGTTTTCTGCTGGGATATTCCACGTTACTGTTGAGGTAAGCGGCGGCCCGAGCCACAGTACCTTTTGGTCAGGCTTACGGCTGTTATGATGATGATTATTTACGTGATCTGTATGAGACCATTACTTGGGTATGTTAATCAAGTCATATTCTTCGGCCTAAAGAAGGATATACTTGCCAACGAACGTGTTCAGGGAGTAACCACCAAAATGGTCACTGGCTTGCCGAATTTCTCTCGAGTCTCGTCTTGAAATTCTTGATCTTTATTTACTTTGGTTTCGAAGGCTGCGATGATTTACTTTTTAGGTACCTCTTCACTAGCAAGGGACTCGTGCAACAACTCTTTACTCAGTAGCTAATGAAAGTCAAAAGGTTCACGATAAGAGGCTCTGTAAGCTTCGATTGCGGACCTTTCTTGGGCAATAGTTATTCTGTTACAGGATTATCAACCACTGGAACGATCTTCCATTAGAGGTTGTCAGCTACGATTCTAGAGAACGTTTCTGAAGGTTATCATATTCCTACTTACAGAAAACTGTTTAACTAATATTTCACTCTGTTCCTGGCTTTCTCTGTGAGAGCGGTGCTGCACCTTGTTTCTGATTGCTGCGTTTCAGGTCAACAGAAAACCGCTGACATCGAAACGAACAAACTGATCAGGTCCGGGTGACTTGGGCCTACAATCATGAACCCGTGATCAAATGACTCAAAATAACCGTTATAGGATTGTACCTGTAAGCTCAAAGTCATAGAGATGCTGTATCAGCTAATTATTTTGTATTCGAGCTAGCAGCTAGAATGTGATTCGAATCACATACTGAGTGCTTGTAAAAAATTTGGTTAAGATATCAACTGGATGTGCTAGAAAAGGAAAGCAACCCACATATTTACACTGACAACCGTGATAAAACCATCAGTACATGGATTTGGGGCTGGAGGTTACCTTTCCTTAGATCAAGGGAAACTGTACACCCCAATATTTAGCGGGTTTCAGTCCGTTTGGAGGACAGCTTTAGCGTCATAAACTGTACCGACATGGAATGATGTGTAGAGAGGTTAGAGGTTGGTCGTCGACGAGCAGTCAAACTGGAATTGTGCGGTTGCTCGAACTCCGCCACTGTCACGTAACATGCGGGAAAACAACCGGAAGGTGGGGACCATGCAAACCGCCTTAATGAACTGAATGTAATATATTACTAGAAGTTTCGTAACTATTTTACAAATTAGAGAACAGGCACGGTTTTGAATTAGGTGAGGATTTATTGATCCAATGTTTACCTTTCGCCAATTTCTGGAACAGCGTCACTTGTATCATATTTCCAAACTGTAAAGGTGTGTTCGATTCAGTGAACTGATCTACACATTGCGTCTTTTAAACGCAAGCGTGTACTGACCAACTATGTGAATATACTGCCGGCGCTTCATTCCATTATTTCAGCTCGGGTTAGGGTTCACGGTGAACTGTCTTACAGTTTTTACATTAGGAACGGCGTTCGTAAAGCCTCTCCACTTTAACCATCCCGGTTTGATTTTGTCATAGACAAAATGACGGATGACCGTCTGCGGTACTCACAAGATGCTGGCGTGGACCTTCTATCTGGTGGCAGACTGACTGAAATTGATTATGCTGACAACAAGGTGTTGTTGTTTGACAATTTCTAATCAGAACAGACAATGCTAGAAGTTATTTCGCGTCCTGCTAAACATTCCGAAATGCACTTCGCGGCCTCAAAGTGCAGTGTTCATGAAAGAATGGGGTGCTTGTGTATATTTAATGTTGGATAATGAAGTTATGGAGATTGCTGACCGATTTTTGTACTTGTGAAGCTACGTCAGCGGCGGTGGTGGTGTATGGAATGAGAAGAGCGTACCCCTAGGGTTATGGCGGTGATAGCTAATCGAAAACACCCCTGGCAACAGTAAAGCATCGCTGTGAGGCTTGATGGTTGCGTGTATAAGGCGACAGTGAGGGTTGTATTACTTTATGGTTGTGAAACTTGACCGCTGAAGACGTGAATCAGTATTAGATATTTGACCGTCGATGTTTGCGTTCGACCGCTTGCATTAGGTGGCACCAACGAGTGAGCACGGAGGAGATTAAGAAGCCGGTCTGTAGTAGTGATTGTCGAACAAATTCTTTCGTTCAGCCCTTACATTTGCACAGACTTCAATGATTAGGCCACGTACTAAGGATGCTAGTTAGTTGTCTGCCATACCAAGCATTCTTTACCGATGCTACGGCCGACTGGTATGAGGTGCGAAATGGACAGATGACCTGGTATAGGGAAATGAATTCGTTTACCAAGCGGTTGGTTACTGTAGGTCAGGTTCGCCTCTCAGGCTTTTGGCCGTCGCGACTCACAGAGTCGGTAACTGGAGACGTTAGGTGATATGGCCACTAATCGAACTCAGTGGCATGAATGTTGTCGTTGTTTGGCCAAGCTGTCTGTGAAGTGAGTGTATGTAATGACGTGAGGCAGCAAAAACCGTAAAGAAGTTGTCCTGCTGATAACGCCTTACTTTTACCTGTAGCTCGGTTGTTTGCAAGGTGTGGGCACCTCGATGTTGATTGTCTGTTTACAAGCGTAGCTATTTCCAGTGGTTAAGTCTCATCACGTCATCACCTTTTTTTCTCTCTCTCTGTATATGGTTTGCTTTTCTCCTCGGCTGTGTGACAGTTAAGCATCAGTGTGAACCACTAATGCATTGCTGTCTATGTTGGTGCTGATTTCACACATCACACCACAATCACGTCAGGAAAATCTCTAGGATTCTATCTCATGGGTGAACAGTGGGCTGAAAACGACCTTCAAAAATGTTTCTAACGGTGCTAGGTGGAGATCGTTCCAGCAACTGATAAATCTTTGAGGAAAAGAATGCCGTTTGGGGAAGGTCGAAGCTTTAAACGCTATACACCACGATCTTGGTTTTCGCCATCCTGCACAAATATAAGGAATAGATCAACGGCCCATACGCAAGAGTAAGAACGCAGAGGAGTGTTTGGAAGTCAAATGAACATGAACCAAAAGTTTTGACTAGTTCGGCAACCGACCACCTGGCAGACTCAACGACACGTGCCTTTCTTCAGGCTAGTATACACGACTTGATTAGCGGGCCCAAGTAGTGGTCCTAATTAAACTCAACAAAGCGGTTGGAGCGCAATTCGTATTTGAGGGGTTGAGAACCTCTTTTTTTTGCAGCCACTTCGTGATGACAGACAAAAGGTAAATTGAACCACCTCTAAGCGTCTATATCTATCTTTAAACTGGTTTCCGTGATATACACTGTGCTGAATGTACTATGAATCACAGTCATTTTCAGAGTTCTGACCGACCGTCAGAGAAAACGAGACGCCAACCGTCTGATCAGCGCTTAATGGCGTAAAGATCAGTCTGTGGTCACTACAGCTGGGCTTATTAGCCTTCTAGAATGTTAAGTCTCTAGTATATAGCACAATTTCTCCGGAAATGTACGTAGGAGAATCACTGATGTAATCATTGGGGATCGAACATACACTTTAGAGGAAAGTCTGCAGAAATCGGATGGTGAGAAGAGCATGGTTAGCTTTCAACTTTAAAAGAACCAATTCTCACTTTAAGAAAAACATTCACTCGCTCACAACGGTCATAAGCCAGAAGGAACTGTGGCTCGGAGCACCGATGCACTCAACACTGAGGCGGAATTTGAGAAAAAACTATCAAAAAGTACAATAAGTGGCAAACCGCATTTGGGCGAAGGTATTAGTAGTATATACGTACGCATACCATTGACTGAGGCACACTGTCATCTTGGAAAACGTTTTCACTAAATGATTCCTGTGAGCACGAGAACCTCAACCGGCAGGGCGACACCTACTCACTTTGCTCAACGGAGCATCCGAGACCTTCATACTTCGTGGCTACCTCGTTGCCTGGCGGCCATTCGGTTTTACCCACCTGTTGGTAGTCTCAGTATACAGTGCCATGTACAGCAAATGCATGCCTGGCGTACAGAGTAGGTAACCCAATTACGCTGGACAGCAGTTTGATTCGTTACCTTGTGGATTCCGAAATAATCGTCGGCGAAAGGCCGCGTTGCTCACGTGATTCTCCCACTTGATGTAGGCTAACTAGTGGAGACAAAATTGTTCGAACACATCAAAACTGTTTTTGCCTCCGAATCATGAGTGAAAATTGCACACAAGCGTTATATACCAACCCTCTCAGAGATAACAGGGCGTCTTTTCAACAAACTAAAGGAGCGCCTTTTTTGACACGACAGTCGTCCACTTACGGGTGAGGGGACCGCGTGAGATAACTGAAAGCTATGATGAAATTGAGTGATAGAGCACTTGAGACGAGACTGCTATCTTTGGTCTGTCAGAATGTCTAAGAAAGGCTTGACGTTTATAAATGACCGGTAAAAAAGGAGGCCAGGTTGGGAAGAGAAAGAAAACTTGTTGAGGGGCATCCTAAAGATAATGCGTTTTAATAAATGCTCACTGGCTTGCATGAAGTGTCAATGAGATCAAGTGACCGGTAGTAATTATAGGACTGCCGAACGTCCACTTTGAGGTTCCTTTCTATGCATTGGGAAGGAGTGTCAATTGCAAAACCTAACGTCGAGTTTTCCGAGACAGACAGTTACTTTTTGAAAATCTCGGAAGGGATTTAATTTGAATCCATCATTATGTTAACTTTGATTAAAAGGTCGTGAACATAAAGAAGTCGGTTATCAGGAGTGGCTGTTGAAAGTTTCGTAGAGGTAAACTGAAACGCCGGTTCGACCGCCCCTAACTAAAAACACAACCACAAAAATGGTCATCAGCAAAAGGGATTAGAGATATACGATTTGGTTGGTGAAACCCCGGGCCGAAACTTAAGCTACTTATGACTTAAGCTTTGGCCTAAGGTTGTCAATGATGACAAGCATCTCTGTAATCTCAAAAGAGTTGTTATTTGGTTACACATACGGCGTCATTGCAACTACGCTTCAGCAGCGGTCGCGGTGTCCGAGAAGTCAACGCCCACATGGACGTACGCAAACACGATGCACCAACAACCGTTGATAGCTACGAAGTATTTTATAATGTTTCAATATGTCGCCGTAAACGGGGTCAATCAGAATTAATTCAGTCACCATGCTTGCAAGCCAAATTAAATTGAACGGAATGTCAGATAGTGGCATATTAAAACGCGTATCAAAGCATAGATGACAGAAGACCATCAGAAAGCGAAGACAGGATGAGTAGAACCAGATGATTGGAGCTTAAACTCTGGAACCTGCACTAAGTACCCAAACCTCAGCGGAACATATGAAAATATGGGCTCTTGACGAACAAATGAAACCATTGAATACTTACGACCACGATTCCCTTAGCTAATACATCAATCTACTAGATGTCCTTCAATATTGCTGTCTATGTTGATGATAAATTTTAAACAAGTCAGACATCCTTAACACTGAACCTGATAGCTACCGGTGCACATACCTTTGGTATGTTGGCAATGATGGCATTTTTACTTAACGTCTATGATATATACGCTTATCGCCTGATAGCGATTGTATCCATTTTTATTCCAAGTGGGACAGAACTCATCACATGGATTATATTTTTCACTGCACTGTGTTCGAAAACACCTTTCAAGCCTTAAACTTGTTTTTTCCTAGTGAAAAATCTAATTATGATTATATTTGTAGAGCGGAGCTTCGTCTTTAATATAAGGTTAATGCTGTGTAAACATCCTTTTTTTATTCAGAAAACGAGTTGGGTTGAAATTCCAAAAGTAAGGGCGAACATCAGCCAACAGGTGGGCATACTTTTTCTCACGACACTAGTGTCTATAAAGTAGAAACAAGTGAAACAGCGGACGTTGATTGCAATTCCCTCAGCTAGGATTTTTATCTAAACGTCTTTCGTTTTGTGTAAACCAATACAACCAAGAACGCGGAAATACGCGATAGACACGACGAAGAAGCTGACAAATACCTTCCGGCACTTAAAAAGCACGAAGTGAGATTTGCGTGCAAATGTGCAGTCGATGATAAGTAAATAAAACCGCACCACGATCATAAAAGTTTCGTAGTTACGCTTGAAATATTGACACCAATCAAAATGATGCCATAATGAGAAAAACATTATAACCGAAACATATGACTTTCAGACGTGCAGTCATATCAAATTACATAAAGGAAAGATTCACTGCTAGTCAACGAAGGTTGAACAAGCCGTCACCTAGTTAGCACTGACAGTTAATGGCTAAGTGTAGTGAGAATGAACGACCAAGCTAAACTACTCGTCAGTAGCCACACATGTTTAGGTATTGAATTACCGATGAAAAGTTCAAGAAACATTGGACCGCACTTCGGTAATGGTGTTTGACCATTGCTGTCTCCGCCAGTTTGCCCACAATGAGTGGACTGATCGTGTGAGCAATGCGACAGTTCGCCGGTGCGTATTTCGGAACGCTCGGGATGCGCGATCGATTGGTCAACTAATCACGGTGCACAGCTTGCGATGGTTGGGTCACGTAATCCGCATATCATCTGATCATTGATCGTATCCGGAATTATATTCTGAGACCACCAACAGTTAGGTGAAACCACATCGTTGTCAAGTGGTCACGAAATATAATGACTCTGACTGCTCCATTAAGCAAAGTGGGTAGGTATTATCTGCCTGGCTAGGGTATCGTGATCATTCAAACCATTGGTTAGAAACGTTATTCGACATGGTGGTGCGTCGCAGTCAATGGCGTACCTGTATCCATACCATTTCTAGTTCTTCCGCTTAGTCTTCTTTTAATAATTTTCACACTTAGTGGTTTTTTTCTAGGATATTCCACGGCATAGTTGAAGTGGGTGGCGGCCCGAGCCACAGTACCTCCTCGTCAGGTTCATGACTTCTATGATGATGATGCTGCTCTCCGTAAATGAACTTGGCACTGGGATACACCTCCTACGTAGATCTTCTGAATAAGCAATCCTTGTGTCATCCGCGTTCTTAGCTTACATCGACAGTGCCGCCTTGCGGCTCGACCACTTAGATATATCACCAGGACTCCACAGTGACCAACTCCCCAATACTTCCCGGTTACACATCCGAAACCAAACACGTTGTAGGTGATGTCATGTACAAAACCTCTGAACATAAAAGAAGTCTGATGGGATGAACACTTATCACGCGAGTAGCTAGCTCAAGAGGTGACATGTCACGGAACTATTCGTCAGAACAGTTATTTTAACATGAACCATATGTAAATTGATTTCTGTTTTCTCATTATGATAGTAAATGTGAACCGAAACGAAAGCATAACGGGTTTCAATGTTAACAGTTAACCGATTAAAAAATGTGGCTATATTAGTGCAGTTTATTCGTCTACGTCACCGCTGACAACAACGGTGGTTTGCACAGATAATGAACGGTCAAGAACAGTACACCCGACGCACCGAAGCTGTTTGTAAATGAGTTCAGACCTGGTGTACATTCAGTTACATAATTCCAGGTTAATTACCTCTCATCTATACACCAAGCAACCCAGAGGCCCGACTTTCGGCAGTTGAGAGACGATACCTGAACGAAAACATGCAATAACCAGCGGTGTAAGTCTCTACATTAAACTGAATAACTGTATTGCGATGGAAACAAAGAACAATGTAGGGTTAACAGTACAGAAAATCAAGATGCCTGAAAGGATATTTTTGAAGTCAGAAGGGAAGCGAAACAGTGACAGAAAATGGCAAGACAGTAATTAAAGAGAATTCAAATGAAGTGACAATGGCGATGTGTGAATCTGAATTTTGAGAGGGTAGGTATGTGGATGAGAGAGTCAGATAACTCATAGAGAACCCTAAACCCTCTAATCTACAATATGACGGAAAGGTCTATTAGTGGAATATGCGCACAACGCAAAGGGTTGGTTAGGTGAGTTGTGTCGAGGCAAAAGTAGAGAATCCATAAGTAACCGTTCAAAAAAAACGCACCCAACTGCAATCCAGCAAAGTTGTTGACGATGAACAGCCCAGAAGTGGGAAAACGCGGAGAAATATAGGCATCATATAAATAACGTTTACTGTCTCGCCCTCAACACTACAGTCAATGTTCACATTCACAGCAACATGAAGCTTCAACTTCGTATCCACGTTCAAGACTACAAAGCAGATTGTAGAAAAAATCCCATTGAATGAAAAAAGACAAATTTGAAAGACTCTTCATGCAGTGTTTTTAAAGCAGACCAAATGTATACGTATTCTGACAGAAAACTGTTTCGTGATGCGATTAACATCGACAACCCATTCGTGAAAAACAAACGGGTATACTAGAACAGGAGAAAAGACCTGTTCACTAGAGTTGTTCTTACGACTTCAAAGGAGATAAACAATCTGAAGACTCAATAGTACTGATGAGCCGTTTACTTAAGAAATAATGCAGTGAAGTGACTGTATAAGAACATCAAAATTACAACTTGAGCAATTTCTCCGAAAGATCTGAGAACCTGGCAACTCTCACACACGTGCCCCATTCATTTGATGAGTCACTCAGAGTCGAACAATCTCTCCGCATTGCTGCTGGCTGAACAGTTTCGGTCCCTGTTTTTACAAGTCGGCACTACAGAAATAATCACCGCTGCTGCGGCGTGCAGCATCTTTTTATTAGACGAAAACAGCAAACCAAGTGTGACGAATGAAACTAACAAGTGGTCACTGAATATCTGTTAACACAATATAAGCTCACCATCAACAACATGAAACTCGTACGAACACAATCGTGCTATTTGGAAGTAGTAAACCACTGATAAAAAGATGACGTACGATTTATGCTGCAGTTTGATTATGAAAATCCTCTTAGTTAGCTAAAAGCTACCGATGGTCAAAGCAGACAAGTCAATGTTTGGCAACCTACCACACACTACTCACCCCGGTTTTAGTTTGGTCTTTTAAAGGCCGCTTCTGGTTGGGAAAAGAGAAGAACGGCATGGTTAACAGGTAGGATTGTTGGGAAAAAGAAAGGACGCCAACCAAGTGTTACAGCTCTGTCCAACATTAGCAAAAAGACTAGGAATAATAATAACATCTTTCCCAGAACTGGTCAAAACAGTTACACAAAACAAGGTAAGAAGAACACCAGACAATATGGGCTATCGAAATGTGACAGCCATGAAACAACATTCGTCATCAAACAGATCAGGAACTAGCGAGCAAACCTCACAAAACCAAGTTATCTGAAAAAAAGAATTGCATGGCTATTTCGCATACCTGTTCCACCCTAACAAAAAATATAATGTTTAAAACAGCTTGAAGAAAGATGGACAAAAAAACATAAACATGGGCCAACAGAAATGGAGCACGAGTGTGATCGCTAATCGAAATCCATGCACTTCAATTTATCCGACCGCTGTTATGAAATTATCGGCTTGCATGCGGGATACAGTCTACTGTTCTAAGGAGGGCACGAAACGTTAGGTAATCATGGCCATCATCAGCAGTGGTACGCAGCGAACTTAAATGACAAAGACGATTAGCCGATATGCATATAGAATATTAAACAAAACGTAGAACTGATCAAAATGCAAACCTACTTTAGGGTTAGATGAACCCCATCCTTGGTGACTTCCAAGACTGGAAGCCAAATTGACCAAAGTGGTGTCAAGAGCATCCAAAGGATTTTTGTTCTGAGTTGTTGAGGACACAGCAGGACGTATGGGAACCGTTGGATTCACTTGCTTCAAACCTGTACCAAAATCACGCAATGTGGCATTACACAAACTGAGCACAAGCAATCGTTTCTGCTCCGGCAGTTTGTTACAAGTAAGCGACAAGAAATCTAGGATAGAAAGAATGACGTGTCGATGACGAGTCGACAGGTATGACTTGGCGCGCTACATGGCGGTGAGCAATTAACAAACCGCATACTTCATAGGGGTAAAAAAAACGCTCGGTACTCGTTGAGTTCTGTTGAAACCGGATGTTGGGAGTTACCAAAACGCAAGTAATCGGCAGCCAAAAGCGAATTATAGAGGTCTGCGAAGGCATATACAAAGCAAAACCAACCGCTTGATCAAGTTTAAGAAATATAAACTTTGAACCAACCGATGGACAGTATTGTTTGAGCTGCTGTTCTAGGATCCATTGAAACATGGACAACATTGAATAGGCGCGTTTTTTTAACAAAACACCCATATCGTACACTGTTAGTGAATGTCAAGCACAGACGAATCCGTTCAAATGTAAGCGTGTCTCACACTGGCGAAAATTACATACATTGCCGAACTCGTTCTCTTGCTCAGAGAACATAACATGAGAGAGTTTAACGCATGAAAAATCTGATGGTGGTCACATCTGCCTTGTCATGTATGAAAGATAGAGTATGTTGAATTAAGCATCATCATTTAATCAACGAGAATGAGCGAACCCCATCATACAAAAAGTGTCCAAGTCGGATGTTTGTCGTCAAATGAAGTCCACTTATAGATTCAATTTGGTCTCAACCGGGCAACGAAGATGGACTACCGAGTTTGCGTTCACATTAACATCTGTTACTCATTAGAAAAAAGTTTTGAAATTTTAACATGACGTTCTGCAACTCTGCATGGACTTAAAGAGTCAGCGAATTTACCCGTGTGATGTCAGCTACTACATATAGGCCTTTGAACCCCATCGTTGTCCATTCGTCGATATCTACGAAATTTTAAGATAAGAGAAAGCTTACAACGGTATTGTATACTTGACTCAGTGTTGGACGGTCATAACAGGGTATAGAGCAGAGGAGAAACACAAAGTCGCTTGATAAGCAGTAAGGGTCACGGAGGCAGGAAGAAAAACTGAGCTGAGTGAAGTAAAATATGAAAGAAGGACTATGATTAGGACATGAAAATCAAGCAGGAAACAATGAGGAAAGTCTTCAATTCTTTGAAAAACCGTCTTATTCGCCTTGGGAAAGGCCTAACACATTACTATTTCAAATAACCTTTAAAGTTGGCACGGATATGTAATTCTCCGTCTATTGCGAAAGTCCTCGACCGTTTTTGGCACCCCGTCTACCCGCTCGTCTTCTGATTTTGGCCTCGCTGTATTGTCTGGTCCACTTTTCGATCTTGCTTCTTATTAGCCACAAACCCTTTAAATACAAACTGGTTCATGACCATGTTGTATTCGGACTGGGCGACAAAATAAAGCTCTGTTTGAAGACCAGTCTTCATGCATTAGCCTTGGGTGATCCGGTTGGCTGGGAAGTTCCGTGTCAAACGTGTCGTCCGTTATTCTCTTATCTGCCGTGCCAGTGTCCGTCGTTCCGCTATCCGCCGTGTCGTTAATCTTTGTTCTATTATCTGTTCTAGTCAACTTACGCGCTCATAGACTGTAGATATAGTTACAATCGAAACGAACGTTCTTCAACGAGCAATGATTGGTTTAGGAGCTGTACACCACTTTAAAGTTGTCCTGACGGCGATTTTACGACAATGTTTCAGAGTGGAACCATCACAAAAAGAAATGTTGGTTGCAGGTCACAAGCTCATTTGGTATTGCAACCTCGGCCAGTGACCTTGGATGATGATAGAGTGTAGAAATATGCTACAAAGAATGCGCTGGTCAACGCAGTATTATACAGGTCAAACTCAGATTTCCTCCGACATTTCAATAGGGCATGAAGACTCGTTCAAAATTAAGCCGTCTTTTTGAACAAAACAATGAGACATGCTTTTAGCCCCCACGATGTATTCTCCTAACCAGATGAATATCTATCACTGGGAATAGTCCGTAAACTTGAATATTCAGCTCAAGAAGAGGCCCAAACAGAGTCTCAAGGTTTAAAACAACCGAACTGAGATCCAAAGAGCCATACTAGCTTTTTACATTATTAAGGCGCAATTAGGAGACAAACTGGTATGTTCCAAATTTATCGTCCCCAGGCCTTCTAAAAAGTACTCACCGCGAAAATAATGACCAATGTGCCTCACTTTATATTTAGGAGATTAAACGGAAGTCGATGTGTTGTGACCAAGCAACTCAAACCAACAGGATAACTCTGAAACTTTTCACATTCGAAAATACTGCCCACTATTCCGGAACAAACCGCCTACAGTAGTTTAAGGACGAACACAACGAATAACACTGTGATAGTTGCGGATGCCATTGACAGAGTATGCTACAAACCTTCATCATCACAGACATCAGTGGTTCACACTGATGCTTAACTGTCACAAACCATCATATTAAGACATCGGTCACTGACGTAAGCTGGGGGTGATAGAAAGAAGTGTATCGACCACACGTCTATGAAGTTTCAAACATAGAATTATACGGTTGATTCTGTCGAAGATGTTTGAAAAATCCAAGAAAACATCTACTGGCTTCACCAACCGCTTTGGTTAGTTGATCCCTGGCTTCAAACACGTTGGTCAGGCATGAAAAGCTTTTCGAATCCATGCGCACTGAAGGGCAATGACATACCGGTTTTCAACATACAGCCTTGAGATAGTATATCAGCGTGCGTGCTATCAACTCACTGTTGATGTATTAGAAAGGATCACTGAGATGACTGTTGTAATTATAGTGGGGGACATCTACTATTACTAGCAACGAGATTTTGGTAACCGGAAGTCTCCGCGAACTATCGCCAGCCAGAAAGTCTCAAGACAAGTACCGAGAACCAGCACAGTTTATTAAAAACTGCACTAGGTTGACTGAACAACCGTCATTTGAAGTGTTACAAGGAAAACAAGTACGCTGAGGACTGATGATCGCTGACTTGTCTACAACTTCCACTTTGTGATAGGGGTACCTGAGGACCCATGTCAAGTCAAATTAGTTTCCCAGTTTACATACCACAAAGCACCAGTTGCCATGTGACATAAAAACTGATAGTACGGTATGGTAAGTGCTATTCACGAGAAAAGTAGCCATAATAATTAATAAAAGCATAACGAAAATGACAGATTTGGTGCTAGATATTTTTATTAGGTTACCAAGCAGGAGAGTGCAGGTGCGGGTGACAGCGCTAAAGGTATTCACCATTCTTTTGAGATGCCTTCCTAACGAGAAGGGTTCACGATATTATCGGGATCGCAGGGCTACCATACGACTGTTAACCTTGCATCACTAGACTAACAATGTTCGCCGGTCATCTACCAAAGGCACACCTCATGGTTACAGCCTCCAAACAGTTTGCGACTTCCCCGAAAAGTATTGTCTAAATGACTAAGAACAGTCTGTCAGTTGATCATTTGCGTTCAGGTTAGATGAAAATGTGTGAATGATATATTGTGGTAACGAATTAGATGTAGAAGAATTATACTGATTCACGTCTTTGAAATAAACGACACTTATTTGTGTTCAGCCCTGTTACTGGTTTCAGTCGCCTACATTGTAATCGTAACCTTTCAATCGGCATTTATCCTCACACCAAGTCCTTGTAGTTTAGTACCACTTCGTCAGTCTTGCGAAACGTTTTTCGATGCGTGAAAATAGTACAAATGAATTCCAAATCTGGCAAGTACAAACTGGGGCTATACAATAAATAGAAATTATTTACAGGTTTAGACGTATGCCAATGATTGTAATTTTTATCGACCTTAATCCCCCACAACCACCTGGTAATAAGCACTTACTGGCCATACTATCGTCGCAATATTAAGAGCAAACGACGGTGTTGTAGAGTAAACGACCAAAGAAGCAAGAATTAGTCACTGTGTAACATCAGGTAGACTAGCAGGTAGACTAAAACGAAAAACACCCTGTAACCAATTTGATGACCACACGAAATGGATTTGCCGTAATCCACCGATAAATGTACCTTTTGGGGACACCTCAGTGTGGGACCATGGATGTCAGCAGGCGCTCCACTCTGCAAACACGGCTGAAACGTTTGCTACGTAATCAGTAGTCTGGTATATTACTCAATAGTCGTAAGGTGTAGCATGATGTGAATCAAGAGAAACAACACATCTGCTGAACTACGCGGCAATCCTCAGCTTTAACGAAGAAACAAGTTGTGCATGATTGCTGACGGATGCGGAGACATGCCAGCTCTGTGAATTAGTGTGTACGGTTGTCGTATTGTACCTTATAACTGAGTTACGTCCGAAACAATTTTCCATCTCGATCGTTATTTGCGCTTCCACGAGCGGTACCCACATGTGTCACATGATTCATCGGTGTTTTCAAAACCCACTGAAAACCTACGAGTTATTTTGATTCGATTCTGCTGATACTTGGAGCATGGTGTTAAACACACAATTAACCCACACAGCTGACACAACGTATGAGTACATTAAATGACGCGGGGCAGTGAAAGCTGTCTTGTTGATAACGGCTTACTTTCACATACAGCTTGATTGTGTTCGCAAGGTGTAGACACTTTGAGGTCCAATGCTTGGACATACATGTAGCTATTTTTAGTAGTTAGATCCCTTCCAGTCCCCTTCTTATTGTTTCTCTCTCTCTTCCCATACGAGGTGATTTTTCTTCCTTCATGTCTGTGTGGCAGTTAGGCAACAGTGTGGACCACTGATGTGTTGCTGTCTATGATTATGATGATGATGAGGGGCGCAGAACTGTTTTCCCATATACGAGCTTGCGAGGACTGGAGTACATTGGAAGTGACCAGTGTGCGACTTGAATTCAGAAAAGTGAAGTTTATTGTGAAACCTCGAATAATATAGTGCTGTGGCTGCACTCACAGTACCACGTTTACATGTGATAGATTAAGCTGTCAAAAAATGTCGCAGAACCGAAATTCAATAGCATAAACTTATCCAGACGAACGTCTCCAGTTTGTCTCTGTTAGGCTCAATTTTTTATGCTTACGTCAAATAATTACATCAGATGTTTGTTACACAGACGAATAACTTCCGTACAACAACATCCTAAGATATTGTTAAAAAGAATATTTAAGAAATTCCATCCTACGTTTGTTGCCGATGTTTTAGTCACATTCGTATCAAAAACGGTTGTGAAAAGTAGTTAAGGGCATTCATGATAGCACTTTTCGGGAGGACCAAGTAAAAGATTGACCTTTTGTTTCCTTAGAAAATTTCCCACATCACTTCAGGAATGCCTACGGCAAAAGATTTACAAACGGAACGGCCTACATTACTCAATCCTTGTTAAAGGACAAACTTCAATTGGAAAATCAAGCTGTAGATTAGGCCACTTTTACACATTCTCCAAATCAGCGGTTTTCAAATAGTCACAGCTGTGTGCAGACTGCTGCAAATCTTAAATTCATCCAACAACAGGCACGTTTCCGTTGTGTATGAAACGCGTAATGCTACATTGTTCATCTGTCAAACATGTCGTAGACGAAGGTGTTCAAGTAAACCTTGTGAGTAACTTCTGTATTGGTTTGTCGCTATTGAGACCACAATGGGCAACCCGAGTATTCCACACATTTTACTTACGTCAAACTTGACTATCATTGGTCACCTTACAGCCGATAGTTAGCAAGACAGTTGTGACTGCTCTGATGCGACTGTATGTTACGTGCGATGTGGGCATGGTAGTAATGCACGTGCGCGGATGCACATACGCACAAACTCTGACTGCTTGGAATAGATGCAATCAACCTTCAAAACGAACTGTCTCACGGGCTTGCAAATAAGCATGCACATTGAGTGGCCGATCGATAGGACAGGCGAGACCAGCTGATAAATGTTTGCTCGGCTGGTTTGGCATTTACAAACAAAAGATAAACAACGATTATGGAACAACAATTGGGATGGAAATAAATCATCCGGCTGCATATTACTGGAATCGCGATATGAGACGCTTCCTAAATATAATGAGGTTATCCAAGAATTTTAGACCAACGTGAGTAAATAGTAAATGATGAAAAGGATTGCTTGTTGAAAAAGAACGGAGAAGATCCGAAACCAAATAGCGCAAAATACTGTCTGATGGTTTCTAAGCCCCGAAATATATCCAAAGTCACATATTTCAAAAATACAAATTAACAACGTCTGGTCCGTCCTTACTATAGTTTTTCGTCATGCATTTCGGTCCAAAGAAGTATGCACAATATGAAGAAAAAGAATCGACATAAGAAAGAGGTTAATATTGGTGAGTACCGTTATTGGACAGAATCGTTGAGTTTAGTTTTCGCCAGGTAAGTGATTAACTTAAGGTCAGAACAGCTATCTCAGATACAAATGTGAACATTTCACAACCTCTAAGTTCCTATGGGAGCATTGTAGAATGTATCTTCCACTAATGATATAGTTAATGCACAATGTGCATAGCTGAAGCGAAACGTTAGAATCAATAATCCATATGCAGAGGTTCCAAGTCATCGCGATAGGTGTGCTGTATCCGGTAGCTTTAGAGTGATGTTCTCGAACAACAACATTTACAATCTGTATCAAGGTTCCCGAAAAGTCGAAAGCACAACCACGCGCACTTCAAGTGATGAATTTAAAAACCGGGTGTTCCGTTTATGGTCGCAATCTGCATCACTGAGATAAATTGGTGCATATCGTCCTCTAGTGGATGGTTAATGCTGCAACGACTCAAGAATCAATTGAATTGAAGTACAAAGTTAAAATATACGACAGTGTATCACCCTATTTTAATCCCTTGACACGACACTAAATCATCCCAACAACAGACGCTGATTCACTGTGACCAAAGTGGCTGTATGCAAGCCCCTTGAAGATAACGCTAATACAGAGCTAGAAGGTTTATATGAAGTTAGTTTTCGTTTGATGGGATCACCGTTTGCTCGGAAATGCGAGGGAGATATAAACGAAAAATCTTAACATTCTGATTACGTCCAATCTCGAAACGAATAAGTAGTAGATAATTTACCTCTCTTACAATTTCAGTTATGCGCCTTACTTTCACTTATAGCCCGGCTGTTTGTTTGCAAGGTGTAGGCGCCTTGATGTTGTATGTTTGGATATAGATGTAGCTATTTTTAGTAGCTAGGTCCCCTCCTCTTTCCCTTTTTTCTTCTCTCTTCTCATACAGGGTTTGCTGTCTGGGAAATGGAAATTATTGGTAGCCTGCTCTTCAAGGAATGCAACCATTTATACATCCTTCGGCTCTCTTACCGAAAGATTCTTATATATACACACGCACAAGAAGTACCGAAACCCTTAATTGTTTAACAAAACAGCTTACCACCTACACATTGAGTAAAACCAGCATCATTGTTCATACCTTTGAGCTACCAAGAGAAGTGTATCTCCCCCTATCCTATTGTCCTACCCGTCTGCAACATAGCAACAATATTTCGACGAACACAGGCTCGCGACCTCTATTTCTGATCTGGACCATGTCTCAGCAACCGCTATGACAGCAGTCCTCACCGTGGTAGTCTGTAGCTCAACCCACTTGTTTTCAAATACCTAAACTCGTGGAGGTCACACTCAAACTTGATTCTTTGACCCCGTATACTTCCGATCTAGTACTGTATGGGAGAAAAATCTCCAACGTTAAGCCCGAGCAACCAGCCCGTTTTGGAGACTAAGAAAGTTCTCTGCATTCGTAAGGCTGTATTTGCTGTTTCCGATTGCATCCGTAGTGGAGCACTTGTCCCGGACTCCACAAGTCCTTTTTGGGACATTTCACTGTAAGAACGTTGTGAAACCGTCTCGTTGATCCTTTCTGTAGTTGCTTTAGGCTTTTCGTGTACGCCTAAATAACGTACAGATACCCTACCCAGCTGCATCCTAGGTATTCCATTGAAGCAGGATGTCGACTGGTCATCAGCCGCTGATCTGTGGTTGTTGTGCCAGGTCGGAGAATCGTCTGGGGCTACTACAATTCTGCCTCCAGTAGCATTCCTCATGTTATGGGCTACAGCTAAGGATCTATTCCTATATCATGTTTTGGAACTTTCACCGGAATTGGTTTAAACTCACCATGTCCTAAGGCTAAGGCACTCTGCCATCCTCCAGACCTTAAAATCGTCTTAACAACCAAATGGCCCGAAATGTTGACCATCCCGAGCAAGTTCAGCAAATTATAACGCATTACACAGTCTTTCAGATCGTTTTCCTGGGACAGGCTCCGATATTTCTTGAGTCACTACGTTTCTAATCGTTCCACAGGCTATGTTGCCAGTTTTCCCTGATCGTGAAAGCATTTCTGCCATAGCTCTCCTATCGATCTGCATTGTTAATAGTCTTTTGACTTGCTTATCAACCCTTTTGTATGTTGGTGAGAGTCGCTCACACATCTGCTTGATATTCTACTCGGTTTTCGATTTTGATTCCCTTCCTAATCCTACTTTTCACTATAAATTACTATTCGTTTGAAACACCTTTCTTCTGTAAGTTCGAAACTGGAGTTACACCACTTAGTTCCTACGATCCGGATACTATGAGCGACTGATCGCCTAGATTAGTCACCGAACGATTTACCGAAACTGCATCCCCAGGTTGTTCGGGTGTGGTTTCCATTCTATTGACATCACTCAAACTTTTCTTTATTCTCACTATGCCGTGATGTTGTTTACATTGGTTATAATTTGTCAGATCCATTTTGAAACTGTAGATCGGGTTCGTCTCCCAGGCTGGGGCCCTCGCGATTTGCAGAGTCAGTGGCTTGAGACGTTAGGCAAGATGGCGGCTAACCGAGCTCAGTGGTGTGAACGTTGTCGTTGTTCGGCCAACCTGACTTTCTCTGCTATCTTGGCGTGGTGGTCAGGCTTGTGTGCTGATTTGATCTGGCGAGCTGTACTGACTGCGACCTCGGCCGTTGCAGGTTCAACTATGTCAGAGTGGCCAAAGGGGAGCAGCTAGACAAAAGGCAGATGCGTCCGTTGTGTATGGTGAGAGTATGTTGTGTTTTGGTTCAGTTTGTTATTTTATTTTTTGCTTGATCTGATCCTCTGTTCGTATGATTGGTTTCTCTGTGAAGCATTATCAATCATTCACCTTCATAATGTCTCTTCACTATGAATCCCCGAACAGATAATGCTCACTCAAGTTTCAGTAACCTGAAACAGGTCCGAGGACGCAAGACGCTCCGTGTTGGAGCATGGAATGTGCGCACGCTACTGGATCGATGCAGCTCCAGGGGACGGTCAGAACGGCGCACTGTACTGGTTGCGATGGAACTGCATCGCTATGGGATCGACGTAGCAGCCTTGAGCGAGACAAGGCTTGCGGACCAAGGTAAGTTACGGGAAGCAGGTGCCCGGTACACTTTCTACTGGATAAGTTACCCGACAGACAGTGCTCGGGAGCATGGTGTCTGTTTTGCAGTCGCCGATCGCATCAACGCTTTGATGATAGGCGAACCGCAAGGTATCAGCCCTCGAATGCTGTCTATGCGCCTGCGACTCGGTCGAGGTTAGTGTGCTACATTTGTTAATGTTTATGGTCCGACTATGTGTCACACTGATGATACAAAGGACCAGTTCTATGATCAACTGTCCGCCACAATCCGGTCGGTGCCTGTGACTGATCGATTGTTTGTGTTGGGTGACGAACGCTCGAATCGGGCGCGACTAGATAGCTTGGCCAGGAGTCCTCGGACCCTACGGCATTGGTTTAGTGAACGAGAACGGTGATCGTCTGCTACACTTGTGTGCCACTCATGAGCTGGCTATCACGAACACCCGATTCCAGCAGGATGTGAGCGACATCACGACGTGGACCCATCCACGAAGTGGTCATCAGCACTTGCTTGATTATGTCAGTGTGAGACAGCGCGACATTCGTAAAGTGCGTATCACATGAGTGATACGCGGCACTGAATGTAGCACCGATCATCAGGACTAAATTATTTATCCATATACGTAAGTCTGTTTATTGTAGATCTTCCGGACAACAGCAGAAGTTGGATACCAAACGACTGGAGAACTGCGAGACGAAGACCGCTTTTCAGTGTGCAGTTGCCGCTCGTCTGCACGACGTTCCTATATCCACTATCCCTGAGGGTATGTGTCAGTTCATCAAGGAACGGATCACGACGGCAGCCACCGAGACGATTGGCGTCAAACGCCAGAAAGGTCCGGACTGGTTCGATGACAACAATGCAGTTATCGCGGAACTGGTGCGAGAGAAGAATACCGCGTTTGTTGCCCCCACAGTGGACCCGGGCAATGAAGCGAATAAAACGAGGTTCCGAATTATCCGCCCTCAACTGGCCGAGCGTGTTCGCGAAATCAAGGACAACTGGTGGATGAAACAGGGCAAACGGATGCAGGGTTTCACAGATCGTCGACAGCATAAGAAGTTCTACGATTCGCCCAAAGCGATATTCGGTCCATCTATCCTGTCCACTAAAGCACTGGTAGATGTAGACGCCGGCTGTTCGTGCACCCAATCAGAAGACATCATGAAGGTCTGGCGCAAGCACATTTGTTGGTAGCTTACTAAATCGTCCTGCTACCATTGATTAGATGACCGTGAACAACCTGCCATCAAACCCTGATTTACTAGAGTGGCAAAGAGCGATTGGTCAACTTCGCAACGGTAAAGCTGCAGGCGAAGATGGATTGACAGGCGAAATCCTGAAGAATGATGGGCCGGCGGTGGAACATGCCCTGCTACAGCTGGTTCACTCCATCTGGGAGCAGGAGGTGATGCCACAGGATTTCAAGGATGCTGTGATAGTACCTTTGTTTAAAGGTAAGGATAACGAGCAATACCCCGACAGCTATCGGTGCATCAGTCTGGTGAGCTGCGCAGGCAAGGTGCTTGCCAGAATCCTTCTGAACCGGATGAATACAGATGTCTTGGAGGCCAATGTTCCTGAGGAGCAATGCGGATTCCGGGTGAATCGGTGTACGATTGACCTGGTGTTCGCTGCTTGACAACTTTAGAAGTGCCGGGAACGCAACCAGCCCCTGTATGCCCTCTTCGTCGACTTCACCAAGGCGTTTGATTCCGTGAGCCGCGAGACGTTGTGGACGGTACTTGGTAAGTTTGGACGTCCAGGCAAGTTCGTCAATTTGATTAAATTTTTGTATGTGAGCATGAGGGCGAAGGTGCAATCGTGTGGATCTACCTCCGATGATTTTGACATTGTCACTGGCATGAAACAGGGTTGCGTCCTGGCTCCATCCCTGTTTAGTTTGTATTTGACTGCCATGCTAACAGTTGCTTTGCAGGATTCTGGGGAGGACGGTGTTGAGGTAGAGTACCGGACGGATGGACACCTACTGAATATTCGACGTTTCGGCGCCTCAACCCGGTTACATACTTCAATAATGCGTATGCTTTTGTTTGCAGATGACAGCGCGCTGTTTGCATACAGCGAGGACGAATTACGGCGAGTGGCCACAGCTTTCGCGACCGCGGTATCCAGGTTTGGACTGGGTATCAACACAGGTAAGACATTTTCTTTCTTTCAGCCCTCTCCAGGCGGAGGTGTTGTCTGTGCACCTTCACTCCAAATTTGCATCAATAGAGATGTTATCGGCAGCTGCACAGACTTATGATACTTGGGCAGCAATCTGTCCACCGATCTGTCCGTGGACCGCGAGTTGAGAGCTCGTCTGGCAAAGGCTTGTACTGCTTTCGGACGTCTTGAAAGACGTGTGTGGAAGAGCCACAGCCTGAAGCCGAGCACTAAGCTCTTTGTCTACCGCTCAATGGTGTTGTCAATACTGCTGTACGGCAGTGAAACGTGGACGTTGTATAAGCGGAACGTGCGCTATCTGAGCCGTTTTAATTTGAAATGTCTAAGACGCATCAAAGATATTCGGTGGTCGGAAATGGTTCCGAACACTGAGGTACTGCGGCGAGCGGACATGAACAGGATGGAAGCCCTGCTGATGTTGAATCAGCTTCGTTGGTTGGGTCACGTCCATCGGATGGGCGATGACCGTAACCCAAAACATGTGTTGTATGGACAACTGAGATCAGGGAAGCGAAATCCTGGTGATGAAAAGCTGAGATATCAGGATGCTGTACAAGTAAGTCTTTCACGTGGTAAAATTGATTTTAGATGTTGGGAAGA